>JAAIIK010000033.1:181024-198744 GCA_014706435.1 Silurus glanis | reverse complement strand
AGAGAGAGAGAGAGAGAGAGAGTAATTAAGAGAGAGTAGGAAGGAGATACATTATATAAATATATATTTGGTAGATATATATATACACAGAGCTTCGACTCTGTCTTTCAAATGAATGATGCACCGCTAGTTTATCTGGCCTATCTGGTTTATCTGATACTTATCATCTCACAGACAGCTAGCTGTCAATACATTCTGGATGTTTGCACTGACATCTCTTCACTGTTGCTACATTATGATTTTCAGTAATATCATAGTGAACATTGGTGGCCTTTTTCTTTGAACCATGTCAATTTCTGATTGAGTGACTACATATGCAGCCTTGGCTACAATATACTCCATGATGCCGCTATATGTAAATGCATTATGCTGTGTAGTCAATATTGTACATTTTATATTAAAATAGCTTAAAAACCACTATGTTTGATAGAATCCCAGAGTGAAGCATGGTGGTGATAGCCTCATGCTGGGTGTACAATTTACATCAACAGAGACTGGGAAACTTTAACTGAAAAACTGAGATTCATCAGGGATGAGGGAAAGGTGGATGGAGCCAAACACAAGGCCGCCTTTAAAGCAAACCTGTTCCATTGGACTGGATTAAATTTTCTTTTCTTATAGGAGGTTACTTTTAAACATTTAACAACAAAATGGTCCAAAACTGTGGAAGCAGTCAAAGCCCAGAACCTCATGAATGAGAATCTGTGGCAAGATTTTAAAATCTCTATATTTAATTTAACAAAGAGTTCACAATTATTAGGATTCAAATGTGCAAAGCTAATAGACACATGACCAGCCTAAGGTTGCAATGCTACACATCTGATTGAGAACACTAGCATGTAAACTTGGAAGAAGACAAAGCATGTAAACAGCAAAGACAGATCAATGCTCTGAATAACACTAAAAGAATACATTTTTTTCAGAAATATTATATACAGTTATCATATACTGTATTATTTGGCGTTAACATGATACATGATACTGATAGACCAGTATTTAATGATATCTCACTGACTCTTCTCACAGGCTCCGAACTGAATGATGGAGGATGGCACGATGTTCACTTCTTGGCCAAAGAAAATTCTGCCATGCTAATCCTCGATGGGGACGAAGCATCGGCTGTGAGAACCAATATGCCCTTCCAGATTACAACTGGAGGAACGTACCACTTTGGAGGCAAGTTACCATATTGACTTTAATTGTTTTATCTAAAAAGACACAAAACAATTGCTAAGTAAAATTACGTTTACAGTCTGTCACCAAATAAAGCTTCACGACTAGGCGCACTGTTTGTGGTAGTTTTCAGGCAATTAGTTTACATTGTCGCTAAAAAATGGTGGTATAAACCTGAACTCGCAATTTAACTGTGCTCATACATATGCCTTTGAACAGGGATTATGGGAAGTTAGCAAAGAAATGGCAGAATGCAAAGTGTGGTTGATTACATATATTTTTCACTGTAATGAAGGGCAATTATCCATGTCTAGTTTGGCATGTGACTTTCTCCGCCTCCCAAAAACATTTTCATATGGACCTTGTTCTCTTGTTTTGAGGTTTATAGGCAGTTAACCATTTTAGTTTTTTTATAACAAAAATTCAACCCTTTAAGGGCCTTGGTAAACGTTTGAAAAAGGAATCTACTTTGCGATGCCCTGGTTCAAGCCCTGGTATAAACAAGGCCCTTAATCATCAGTGCTCTCGGGGCGCTGTCTGACTTCAGCTCCAAACAGTTCTGGTATATGTGAACAAAAAATGTCCTTTTATTTCCTTCTTCCTTTTTAATAAGAGATTTATCATCAACCAAATTTCAATTACAATGAATTAGTAATCAAATGTCACATCAGTATTCAGTATCGGCAAAAGTGCCTTGGATTAACTCGTGTTACTATGATTGTAAGGGATGTAATTATGCCATACATGGACTCCTGGCACAGATGCCTGGCTTAAATCAGATTTAAAGTCTCCATCTTCTGACTTTTGCAATTTAGAACTTCTATGTAATGATAAATACCTTAGTAGTTGAGCTTCATCAACCTTAATCATTTTCAGAAAATCTAAATGAGAGCCACAATCTCTCTGCTCCTCAGTTCAACATATTTACAACAGCCTGGGGATGCCAGTCATAATTATCAATCAGTGTTCCTCCGTTTTTATTTCACCTGAGGACCAGTATGTCTGATTTGAATTTGTTTACAAGCCATCTTTTCCCTGAAATTGGTTTTATTCGGTTAAAAAAAAAAAAGCATTGTGTCACAGTAGACATAATAGACAAATGTAGTATGGTTGCCTTTTCCCTAATAAATAAAAAAACAGACAGATGATCAGCTGTGGTGACCCCTAATGGGAGAAGCCGAAAGAAGAAGAAGACAGTATACAGGAACAGCTTCATATTAATTAATATTCAACTGACATGTTTGAGAAAATTCAGCTGACAAAAAGGCATATAATTCATATAATTATGCTTTACAACCAAGGTGAGAAAAAAGCACCTTTAATCACACAATATGTCAACCCTTCAGGTGGATAAGCTATAAGAGCAAATCACATTCTATTCCTGTCAGCCCAGAACATGATTCCAAGGCTAGCATGGGCATTGATTTACTTCAAACTGACTGGAAAAAGAACAAGTGAGTTTTTTAACTGTCCAGTTTAGGTCAGTTGATGCCCATGTTATTCTCAGATTTCTGTTCCTGACTGACAGGAACAGAAACCCAACATGTTCTATTGCAGGTGCTCTACATTCAGTACAAATTTGGGCCTGCTAAGATGCTTTTATGCTCATTTTATGTTACTATACCTTTGCTGGCAGCTTGAACCAATCTGGGCATTTTCTTAACTCTCATGTCAACAAGGTGTTTCCACCTACGGAACTCACTCATGAGATGCTCCATGAGATGGCTGTGTGTGAACTTCTTAGGTGATCAACAGTTTTTTCAATCCAGCCTGTCAGGAACCAGAAAGCATCCCACAATTTCATTCACAGATTTTTTTTCTTTATTACTTTTCTACATATTTGCTGTGAATGTTATACAATATTGTTCAGCCGAGATTCTACAGGTCATAAATAATACATTGAATACATAGGTATTTATTACTGTAGCCCTTTGAGTCTGGTGATCCCTGTTAACACCCATAGATCTCAAAAATACTGACATTGCTACGTACTTGGTTGTTACTGCAGTAAAGATTATAAATTGATCCTTGTTCTTCTTCTTAATGTCCTAAAAATCCTAGATTGAGCTGAACTGAAACCAGTTAACCAAATACTGTATGGCCTGCCTTTATTCATTTCCTGAATTTCCCCAAGCACTTTTCTCAATTTCGACACACATCCTGGCAGATGCTTTACTACTCTCCATCTTGTGTTCCTCAGCAGATGTGGACTTTCTTTTGTCTTTTGTTTCTTGTCAAGCTAGCACTACTGGGAACTTTGTTCACTTGCCATGCTGTCTCTTCACCTGCTCAGACAAAAAATAAAAAAAATAAAAAAACAGTGTTAGAGACAGACAACAGATGGCCCAGACAACTTTCCAAACCTCAGTGCTTTTCCTACCAACTGTTATTTCTTAGTTATTTTCTATCGGCAAAAAAACAAATGGTACTTTCTCCAGATACGGTCATTTGCATATTAATATCAGGAGAATGTTCAGAGTCTCTAAAGGCTTGTGGAAGATTTGTGTTCATGTCTTATTTAAGCTCGAGCAGCTTGTTGAGTTTAAAGGTTCAGTCCTGCTTCACTTCCTCATACTCTCATCGGTATTCCTCACATTCTCCACATGGACGCAGGTGTCTAAAGAATTAAGGGTTGATTGACAATCAAAAGCTTGAAGCTATGATCTGGAAAACAGGCATCAAGTTAGGGTTGTTTTTTTAAGGAAATGTTTTAGTAAAGGCCCATTTTTAGATGCCTGATAAGCTTTATGACTTGATGTTTGCCGTTAATTTATATATTATAATTCATTAAATTGACATATTTAATCCTAAATCCACTCCTAAAAGTTCAGTGATGGAAAATTCATTGTAACCTTATAATGTCCTACAATATATGAACGACATATATAGATTGTTTTTATATTTTTAAGTTACACCTACAATATCACAGAAGGCATTTGTTGATAAAATCAGGAAGATGCAAAACAGTATACACGTTAAAAATTATTATTCTATCTGGACAAAAGTCCTGTCATTTTTCCAGTTAAATATTTTCCCATTGCTTGAACTAGGAGACAAAATCTATGCCCTCTTTACAATGACCCTGTGCACAAACCAGCTCCAGTTAGCTATGGTTCACATGGGTTGGAGTGGAAGATCTTGAGTGGCCTGCTATAGAGCTCTGATCTCAACCCTATTGACCTCCACTGGGATGAATGTGAACCCTGACTGCACCCCAGGCCTCCTCACCTTACCTACATCAGTACCTGACTTTACTATTGTGGCTGAATGAGCACAAATCTTCACAAGCACACTCCAAAATCTAGTTAAAATCTTCCCTGAAGACCTGAATAGTGGATCTTATTACAGCGAATGGAGACTACACGTGGAAGGGGATGTTCAAAAAACACATACGAATCTTTTGGTCAGGTGTTCACACACTTTTGTCCGTATATTGTATAATAAATAACTATTATATAATTGTTTTATTATAATTATGTTAAAGAACTAACTGGTGATTGACAAGTTGATCAAATTAATATCAGTTTTAAATGATCAAAAGCAATATGCAATAAGAGTGAAACACTTCTGATTCCTCGTTCCTATCTTACTGTGTGCAGGTTACTTCCTGCAGACCCAAGTGTCTCCGTCGCAGCGCTCGTTTCAGGGCTGCATGCAGCTCATCCAGGTGGACGATCAGCTGGCTGACCTGGTGGCAGTGGAGCGGGGCATGCTGGGAGCATTTGAGAATGTCAGCTTGGACATGTGTACCATCATAGACAGGTCTGTATAACAAATGAACCACTGTCCTTAAGGCTACACCTTAAAAATTTCCGGTACGTACTGTTTTAGCCAAAAATATAAAACCAATCCAATACCAGTCCATAGAAAAGGTAGAACCAGAAAACTGTAGGACATGCAAAAGACCAGTTTATAAAATAAGTATTTACACAATTTATCTTTACAATTTGGATCCATTGGCTACAATCAATGAACAAATGCTTGTGGACAAATGAATATAAGCTTTTTTATGTGCTTTTTCAACATTCCATTCCACTTTTAGTCCTATTTGTTCTTATTATAACCTTCAATTCATCCCAAAGGAGTTCAGTAGGGTTGAGGTCAGCACTCTTTGGGAGACCATTTAAGATCTTTCACTCCAACCCATGGACCTGGCTTTGTGCACATTGTCATGTTATCCAAAGATATCCTGTACAATTATGTGCTTTCAACTTTGTCGTAACAGTTTAGGAAAGAATCACATATAGCTGAAAAAGTCAGGTGTTCCAATACTTTTGTATGTACAGTATACATATTCTAGGTAAAAACATATAAATTATATATAAACTAAATAAGATATTAGTAATTATCAGATATTATTAGTTTCAGGTTCTAATTCTTAAATAATAAAACATTTTGTAGCGGCTCTTTTTTCAGGAGCATCGACACGGTTTATTCGATTTAAGAAATATGAGCACCAGCTCTCTGTCATTATGCTAACAGTGATTGATTAGCCATGCAGTTTCTGTCACAGAGCCTTAATACATGTTTACGTGCTGCCGTGCTTTCTAGCTCACGTAATGGCAGTGAGATAGAAATAAATGTAGCACACTGATAAACAAAGATGATCAATGACGTAAATCACTGCTCATGATCAGTATTGCACTGGAAAAAAACACACAGCTGGAGGTAAATAAGAGGTCATGGCTATTATTCATGGATATCATTACAATAACTGACACTGCAAAAAAACCCGAAAACTATACCGTATACCATTGTACAAAACTGTACAAACTGCACTGAACAGGCAACATGCATAATTGCCACTGCTTGTATTTATTTATTTATTTTATTTTATATTGACATGTCCACAGATTATGAAACATATGAATTCCTGACTTATTGAGTATATATAGTATTATACTGAATATACACCTGACTTCCAGTTAAATGTGGTTCTTCCCCAAAGTCTTACCACAACGTTGGAAGCATATAATTGTATAGGATCTTCTTGAATGTGCTAGCATAAAATCTTCCCTTTACTTGTGCACAAAGCCAGCTCTAAAAAAAAATATGGTTTACATGGGTTGGAGTGGAAGATCCCCTGCAATAAGTTCTGAACTCAACCCTATTGAACACGTTTGGAATTTATTGAACGCTGAGCGCAACCCAGGTCTTATCATCTCATCTACATCAGTACCTGACTTCACTAAACTTGGCTAAATGAGGACAAAAACATTCACAAACACACTCCAAAATCTTCCCAGAAGAGTGGAAAGTTATCATAACAGCCAATGGGGATTGATTGCTGTGATAGTTGGATCTCTTTAAACATTTAGCCATATAGTTCAATCTGGGCTTTATGGATAAGAAACTAAAACGAATCCTTAAAATAATCCTAAAACGGATTTTATATTACTGACAGCTCATCCAGATGTGGTTATCGATTAGCGATTTTGTGTCAGCACTTCATTACGTGCTGTTCGCCGTACATATTGAATTACAGCAATAACACACTGTCGCTCTCCAGCTCGGCTCGGTCCAGCCCAGCGTAAACATCACCTCCTCGGCTAAGCGTGTACTACAATAATGAAGCTTGAAATCTCATCTATTTTTCAGACAGATTAGAATAACACCACTCAGTCAGCTGAGAAGTGAACTCATTTTTTTCAGGACTCGGATAGAAAAAAACTTGGCCACTTCAACATAATTGGTTTTCTGTTGTTCATGGTTCGTTTTTGAAAGTCGGCAAGTTTTGGGAGCAGTCACAGGAATACAAGGTCAAATTTTCGATGGTATGCATGTGTCTGGATCTATCTTTTGATGAACCAAAAAGCGACAATAAGTCATCCTAACTACCTTGTTATTACAAAATTGTGTTATTAAAGAATAAAACGTGTGTATGTGTGTAATTTCCCTGGCATGATTAGTTGACAGAATTTTCAACCAAATGTTATCCTCTTTTTATTGCTTCTAATGACTGCTTTTTATAACTGTCACTTTCCATTGAACGGAGCAGATGAGTAAATGCACAAAGCAAGACCAGCTTACCATCTCTGCATTCTCAAACCCCTTCAGTCATATAAAAAACAATGAAGATGAACAGATTTCTGATACTAATATAACTGAACCTGAGCATAACATTGGGACCAAACAAACCAACATGTATAGCATTTAAAAATCCTTGAAATGATGCTTTATTGAAAGCTAGAACATGTGCAGACCTTTGGGATCCTCTGGGTCAAAAATTCTGTTGACGCTGGTGTTAAAAAGCAATAGTCTATTCTTTTTATTTAATTCCAAGGAGAAGTGCCACAGAGTGTAATTTTAAAATGGAGTTTTTAACCAATCAGTTTTCAGCCGTCACATCATGTATTGCTGTAAGGCCAGCAGAAATGAACGGCATATGCTCTTGGAAGCTTCAAATCCTTGCTACTTGGAGCCGTTTCTTTTACCAATCAGACTGTGATTTGGCCATTCCGATGCCCACTAACTGGCATCCAGTAATTTCAGCATTTTTACGTTCGATTGGATGGTCAAAGGGCTAGTCAGAGCTTGCATACTGCATCTGTAGCAAACTGCACAAGCTCAATTATATTTGTGTGCAGTTATTAGCTGTTTTTTCATGCCACAATGGATAAACGAGGTGAGAAAATTGATTTGGTTGCAGTTATACTTACAAGGACATTTACAAGATAGAAAAGAGAGTCATTTTATAAATTTAATATTTCTGCATTCTGCTAGAGATGTATGCAGGCGGTGCAGGCGGAAACTTTGGTTGAATGGTGTTCATTGAGTTCCTTGTTTCAGTAATTCCATTTATTCTCACTGTATGAGATACCAGTCTATAATGAAGTGCTCTGCTGTACTGAGTTTCTGTCTAATATTGATGGTTTCTATAGCCATGGCCTAATAATTATGGTATTTAAAGGTGGATTGAATAAGGTAGGACTCCACTGAATGCCAAGGTGTGAAATGAACAGCCCGCCACTGAATATTAATAATATGAAAGTAATTCTTTTAGGTTTTTAAATAAAGTACAAAAGTACTTTTTTTTTTTCTTCAAATGTATTATTGTGCAGAGTACATTTTCTATTAACAAAAAGTGCAGGCATGAGGTAGTGAGTGGAGACCAGCTCTTTGCATACGAATGGCGAATATAGAGGTGCATTGTGCAAAGAAATAAGGTAAAAATGTCCAATGACCCTCACATAGTAATCACATAGTAATTATACAGTACAATAGACTTAAAAGCACCGATCTATGAGAACTGAATTTGAATAATTAATTCAGTTCAATGATCTATTCTCCTGTACATCATACATTTTTTAGGAAAGCAGTTTCTAGTTACAGACATAAAGCGAGAGAATATCGTGTGTTGCACTTGTGGTCTTACGACAGGTTTTTATTTTTGAGAACCTGTTAATTCATTCACTTAAAAGTAAAAAGGAACGTTTTTTTCAGGAAAGAATTGAGGTAAAGTAAAAAACACCCACCAGTATGATAAAATAGGCTATTATGTGCTCCCTTTGATTATATATATAAGTTGATGTGTTAGAAGCAGGAAAAATGGGCAAGTTTAAGTGACAGTTGGGGCATAGAAAATGCTGACTGAAAAATGGATTATTCAAATGGATGTTTCATGCCTCCTCTGTCTTCTCAAATGGAAATATGAAGGATATATGATAGCCCCCCCCCCTCCGAGCCATGTGACATTTAGAGGAAATTCATCTCCGACCCCTTCTACATGCATGAAATCACTGATGAATGATTGGCTAGTCACTATAACAGACAGGAAAGTGAGTGCACCACCCCTACTTCACCTCCCTGAGAGCATGACCTACTTTGGTTTTTCTTAGACTCTCAGCCACAGATGGCTATGGCATCCTCAGGATTCAAATTTGCGATCTTAATCACCTCCGTTGTTAATGAGGCATTAATGTCCCAATCCATTTCACACACTTTGCAGTTGCAGGTGTGATTCGGAGCCATACTTCCCCATTCCTGATCAAACAAAATAGGCATGAGTTGTATTAGTATTAGCAGAATAATGGTTTAATTGTAAAAAAAAATAAAAAATGTTCACAAAGCTTTATTCCCTCCTCATGCAACAACTTGCTTTGCAGGACTTTGCAGGACCATTCTCAGTGTGTAACTTTGTCTTTATTATAATAATGACTCAGTACATGGTGTTCGCCTCGCCGTGTGTATTGAACGAGCGTGTGGTGTTAAACTCTCCCACTGAGCTCCAGCACTCCAGGAGCAGATGGTTAGTGTTTTTCCCCAAATGAATCCCAATATTTTTTTCAACATAAAGCCAAAAATTATAGAGCAGGCCGGGAATGTGGTACAAAGTCTAATCCAATTTCCTTATTTCATAATCATAAGTTTGCCTATGAGATGTGGCCTAACAAGCTTAGCTCAAAGAGGATTGGCTTTTTATTTAAGCTTGCACTGCATATATTAATGGGTTCAACACAGAAAAATAATAGGTAAACCTCAGAAATCTGCTCACATGTCATTGTGTTTTACCTATTGAACCTTCCGGTTTAAAGTGTTTGCAAAGGTGACTAAATGAATGGAGCAAAAAAGACGTTCATTTTTTAAACTATGCTTCTTTAATTAGGACTTTGAAAAATTAAGATTGTAGAAATGTGAATAGATTGAAATGTTTTTCTATTCACATCATGCACTCTCTGTATGATAATTATCCACTCATTTTGTGTTCCTTTTTAAGGATCGAGCAAGTGAAAATACAAAGGGGTTTTTTATGAGTTTTATGAGTGAAAATGGGTGACTCTGTACTGACCAGTAATTAAATGTTCTGTATGAACTACACAATTTTCTTCTTTTTAAAGTCAATTTTGACAAAAAATACAAAATAAATATCTGCTGGGTGATTAAAGAACTCTCTTAGCAAATTTCAAAGCAAATTTATTCAGAAATGTCAGATATATATATATAAAAAAAAAAAAAGTCTAAAGGCAAAAATTAAGTCAGTTTTACACAAGTTGCTTTTTTGAGTTTGCCGTTTATTATGCATGTACCTGACACCTCCATGGGGTTGCCAGATTGTTAATTAAATAACAAAAAAAAAAATTTCACATTAAGTGAAATGGACTTTTTTAAACGTTAAACTTTACCTTTGAATATGTTCAATTGGTGGGAATGAAAATGTGCTCAAATATATAACATTTGACTAGCAGATGACAAGCTTTATAATCAACATTTCATGCAGTGTCAGATATTTTGCATTTGTCGCATACATAACCGTACAATGCATTTAGTTGCTTTTTTTTTGAAGAAGAAGAATTTAAGAAAAGAAAAGAAAACGTATAAAAAATTAAATAGTAATAAATTTGAGTATTAACAGAGAAATAAAATATACAATAACACAAATATAACAAATGTGAATATAATTAAAAGTAAACAAAAATAGAATTTACAGTAGCAATAAAAATAGAAATGGATCATACAGTACAGTACATGTTACATCTGCATTTATTTTGGATTTTGTTAATGGAGATTTGTGCATAGACACAAGGGTGTTAGTAAAAGCTGGTACTGATGTAGGTGAGGTGAGAAGGCCTAGGGTGCAGTCTCCTCTTCAATTCATTCCATTTTCAATAGGGCTCACGTCAGAGCTCAAGGTCTTTCACTACAACCCATGTACAGCTTATCTTAATGAAGTCGGCTTTGTGCACAGGGGCATTGTCATTGCAGGTTTGGGTCTCCTAGTTCAAGTGGACAATGAATTTAATGATATCACATTCAATGACATTCTATACAATGGTGTGCCACCAACTTTGTGGGAAGATTCACATATGACTGAAAATGTCACACGTCTAAATACTTTTGTGCATATAGTGTATGTTTAATGTGATGTGATTTAACCCACTATTACTTTGTTTTTCAGATGTCTGCCTAATCACTGTGAGCATGGAGGAAGTTGCACTCAGACCTGGGACTTTTTTAGCTGCTCCTGTGATGGCACTGGATACACCGGAGCCACCTGTCACACATGTATGTACATTAGAAATAAACTGAATTTTATTCATATATTCTTTCAAGCTGTACTGTTCCTTTGTGTCTTCTTTATAATTGTTGGAATCCTGATCCTGCGTAATTCTTGTAATTTCTAAGCAACTTCCTGGTGCTGTCAAGGGATAATCAGCACAAGTACCAGTCTAAGCTGTTATATAAGAACTCTTGATTGACCTCCATTGGAGGCTGTAATTAGGTTATTAGTGTTAGCAGTAGGATTATACTGTATTCAATGTATAATAGCGTATGGGGGAAGTGTTCGTTATTTTGTTACTTTTTTTAAACCATGGAAGGAAAGCGAGGTGGGACTTGTTTTCCTCGTGTCATAAGCAAAGAGCAGAGTAATTGTACACAAGTAAACATACTCTATAAGGACTAAAGTATTGGAACATCTGACTTTTCATCCATATGTGTTTCTTGGAGACACTCAATTGTATAAAATGTCTTCGGATGCTTTATATATCTTCTTCTTCTTCTTCTTTCGGCTGCTCCCATTAGGGGTCGCCACAGCGGATCATCCGTCTCCATACCACCCTGTCCTCTACATCTGCCTCTTTCACACCAACTACCTGCATGTCTTCCCTGACCACATCCATGAACCTCCTCCTTGGCCTTCCTCTTTTCCTCCTTCCTGCTGGCTGAATCCTCAGCATTCCAATATAACTCATGTCCCTCCTCATGCTTTATATATATATATATATATATATATATATATATATATATATATATATAAACATAGACAAATTCATTCTAACGGCACTAATTCATATTAACGCGTATAAAACCGCTTAATAATTTTTAGTAGAAATATGCAGAAATAAATATAAAAGAGGTGAAATTAAAACCTTGAATGCAACACACATTCACAAACTCAATTCTTTACTAAGATATATATTACAAAAATAAATAAACTCCATCAAAAAATAGTTTTTAATCACTAAACATTTGTTTTACTGATGCGGTAAGTCTCAAATCAAGCTCCAAAGTCCGGCATGATACAAACATCTGGCAGATAAAAGCGTCTGTGTGGAAACATAACAAAAGTTCAGTTTGTTGTCTTGATGGTTTACATGATTTAAAAGATCATAATTACTTTCAAACATTTACAAGAATATTTTTACTTCATGATCTATGTTGAGTTTGGTTTCACTAATTATAAACATACATTTGCATAAAGTATCGATATTTGTCCATGCCCATGTTGATTAGAGTATTAAAAACATTTTATATATATATATATATATATATATGACTACTTTTGTTCGTTCTAAATAATTTCTGAGAAAATTGCGTATTCTTGGGGTACGAAAAAAATGTCTGTATGTTTAATAAAGAAAGAAAGAAAGAAAGAAAGAAAGAAAGAAAATCACCTAAACGTTTGATTAGTCTTGTCACGTCTCTTTCCTTCTAGCTTTGTATGAGCAGTCGTGTGAAGCATACAAGCACCTGGGAAAATATTCCGACGTCTACTGGATTGATCCTGATGGCAGCGGACCTCTAGGACCCTTCAGAGTCTTTTGCAACATGACAGGTAATTTATGCACCGAAGTCCAAAGGTCCACTAATAAATAGTGGATTTGGAATCTGTGTGTGCAGAGTGTAATGTGCTATATTTTGGTGCCATAACTGTGAAGTAAAAGGTGTGTGAGCAGGATATTTTCACAGATTATTTTAAATGACTACAAGGAATCCTAAAAAAAAGCGTCAGTGTCAAATGATGCATTTTTTGATGAATATTTATCAAATGAATACAAATTGGATTTTTCTTGGAAAAAAGGATGGATTAAAGAAGAAGAGTTCTAAGTGTAATTGGGAAATGTAATCAATTTTTACCCCTTGAGCTCTTGGAAAAACAAACACTATCTCCTTTTTTTTGTCTTTTGGCTGCTCCTGTTAGGGGTCGCCACAGCGGATCATCCATCGCCATACCACCATGTCCTCTACAGTACATCTGCCTCCATACTTAGCATTCTTCTACAGTACAAACATACCCCATGTCCCTCCTTTGCACATGAACAAACTATCTCAATTGCGCCTCTCTCACCTTGTCTCCGAAACGTCCTACCTGCACCTCCCTCTAATAAACTCATTTCTCATCGTGTCCGTCCTTGTCAATGGAAATCGCAGCATCTTCAACTTTGCCACATTCCAGCTATGCCTCCTGTCTTTTTGTCAAACAAACACACTATGTTAACAAGCCAAAAAGGTGCTTAGACTAAATGGGCATTCATCCAGATAGAGCTGAATGTAATATTTTCATTTAAAAAGCACTTTCTGTCTACAAGTGTAAACATTTTCCTGAAAATTGCTTGTTCATACACACACCAAAACGTCTAAAATTTTACACATTTGCATTGACAGTGCTATCAAATGGGACAACCCCGCCATAATGTCATCCATCACCTTGTTTACTTTAAGTTGAACCATTTCAACCTCAACTATTTCCACAGATAAAGATCAGTTTACCCGATCATGCTAACATTAGTCATTTTCTATTATCATTTAAGACATTACGCAGAGCATTAACACTCTTTTGTGATGTCCGTGTTTTATTTCCAGAGGACAAGGTATGGACGACGGTGGTGAACAGTCTGCCAGCTCAAACTGCCGTATCCGGTTCGAGCAGGGACAGACGGAGTGTGCTACAGCTGAACTACAGCGCAACCATGGAGCAGATTGGTGCCGTTACAGATTCTGCAGATCACTGCGAGCAGCACATCACCTACACCTGCCGCTCATCACGCCTGCTCAACACGCCAGGTAGAGTGATGTCCAATGGCAGCAGGACATTCTGGTTCAATTGGGTGAAGGTGTAAGGGTGAGGTTGGCAAATAAACGATATAGAAAAAAAGTTTGTGGACACCTGACTAAGATTTGTATTTAGTGAGGTGAGGGGGGCCTGGGGTGCAGTCAGTATTCAAATTTATCCCAGAGGGGTTTACTTGGGGTTGAGATCAGAGTTCGGTAGCAGGTCACTCAAGATCTTGCACTCCAACCCATGTTAGGCATATCATCATTGAGCTGGCTTTATGCATTGGCATGCTGGAACAGATTTGGGTCTCCTAGTTAAGTCAAATGAATGGAAAATTTGCTACTGCCTCCCATGACTATACAATTGTGTGCTCTTGTGCTTTGTGGTACAGTAACAGTTTGGAAAAGAAGAACCACATATGGCTGGAAAAGTCATGTGTCCCAATATGTTTCTCCATATAGTGTAGCACAGCAGACTTCCTCAGATATTGCTCCTAGCTCATATTGCATATTACGTGTAATGTTCCCTGAGAGTCTATAGTGTTTGACTAAGTGCCAGCAAATCTCACATTTTCAGAAGCAAAAGGCTAGTCAGTTCTGTAAATATAATTTCTTCCCCATGCTAGCAACAACTAAACTCTCCTCAATCTCCTGATGTTAATAATTTTCTTTTTTATTAAAAGCTTAAATATGACAGGTAAAGAATACACGCTGTAAAGGTTGCAACCCTGATCATGACAATAAGTTAGCTAGAGCTCACACTAATGCTAACTTTATAGCAATTTCAAATAAAATGGGAGCTTTTTTTCGTCTAAATTCTACATTTGCACAGTCATCGCTCAATTTTATTTATTTTTTTGCGGCACCTTATCGGAACGTTTCTATGGTTATTTTTGTGTCAGATCGTTCCTTTGGTGCAAAGTTAATTATGCAGCATGGGGGAAATAAACAATATACACACCCAGACTTCACCCTGAAATATGCCTTGTACTTGCATTGTACTTTGCACATCACTTCTTATAAAAAAAAAAAAATAATAATAATAAATTAAGTCTTTTACATGCATTGCCTTGAATACTTGAATATTTATTCCCCACATTTTACAGCGTTTTGCAACATGGAACTTTATGTTTATACTATTTCATAACACTGATTCGAAACAATAATTATATGTTTTTTATTGTGGCACAATAAGAAGTTTGGGTTGCAAAAGTATTCGACTTCTGAGTCAATAGATCGGCTGCAATAACGTTTGGGGTAAGGCTTTATCAGTGTTGCACATCTGAATCCTGATATTTGCTTAAGGCTGGATTGTGAGCTGCCACCCACAGGCATGTTTAGCTAGTCTGCATGGTAATGCGTCAAAAGTAACCTTTTGGAAAAATGTAAATGACTTTTTTTTTTTTGGCAAAACGCACTATGGTGCCCTTTCTCTGTGTTACCTAAAATCTAATTATTACTTTTTCGTGTGTGTGTTTTGCATCATTCATTTTCACTGCTTGAAGCAGATATTGTGACAGATGTTAAATAACCTTTTATTGGTTAAAATGTTTGTTTTCAAGTAAAGTGTTGTTCGTAACTGTTGCGTCATTCTGAGAATGTGATTGTATTTGTCACAGTTAGATGGACGTTTTGTGGCTACGTGGTTTGGAGTCTCGCTCTCTTGCAATCTTGTGATGAATGCCCAGGAGGACAGCGATGCTGATTGTGCTTCATGGCCGCTGATTTGCCTCGTGCGCTATAGATGGTTCAAAACAATGCAAGCTGCTTCATTATCAACAACAAAAGCTGCTTCTTTAATAATGTGGTCAGGTCTGTGTCACGTGTGCTGGCACATCAGTTATTGGATTGTTCTTTAAATGGGTAATGGATAGCTTTAGGCTTTTGAATTAATTAATTTATTCATTTTTCCATGGTGAATCAGTCTTCTTGGGATGATTTGTGACTAGTATGTGTAGTTGTGTTAGCACTTACTCCAGATTTAAATGTATTGCAAATCATCGGCATTGATCATTAAAGACTGAAATCCCAGATCATGATTTGGTCTGGATCTTTATATCTGTTATATCTGTTGTTTAAGCACATAGACCAGTTAAGAATGACATTGAAATTTGGTGATGTGAATGACATGATTATCTTATGATGCCAATTTTCAATGGACGACACTTATTAGGCAGGAAATGACAAGTTCTTGATGTGTAAGAACATACAAAATTGGGCATGTGTAAGGATTAATTTTTACACTGGCCAAATTACTTTTTACAAATTACAAACTACGGGCATCCAAACTGGACTATGGGTCAATAGAAGAAAATGGGCTATTCTGGTTTATTATGTATTCTTCCACATTATTTGGACAGCTGGGAGGATGTGTATATTTCACGTAACTGGGCAAGATATGGCAACAATAGGATGCACTATGGGAAGAAGGCAAGCTGGAGGAGTCAGTGTTATGCTCTATGCAATGTTCTTAGTGGAAATTTTGGGACCAGGCGTTCATGTGTATGTTACTTTGACACAAATCACCTACCGTTAAATTGCTGCAGACTGAGTACACACTGCAATGGCAAAAGTATTAAATAATAGCACTGGTCTCTGGAATAGTTTGAGGAACATGACAAAGAGTTCAAGGTGCTAAAGTGGCCTCGAGATTTCCCAGATCTTTTGAAACATGCTGGATAAACAAACCCAATCCCTGGAGGCCCCACCTTACAACTTACAGCAGGACTGAAATGATCTGCTGCAAACGACTAGGTTCCATATATCAGATATCTTGTGAATTTTATGTTTTCGGAGTTGTCTTGGTGGCACAACAAGGACCTACACAATCTTCAGCATGTAGTTTTAATGCTATTGCTAATTTGTGCATTTAGCAAAATGTCTAACAACACATTCCCAGACATTTTATTCCTGTACAGCAATTTACCATGAATTTGCAATTAATACTATCTTCTGTTTATTTTTGTAAAATTTTCGGTGCAAAACTTCATTGTGAAATGTGTGTAAAATATAAATAAACCTTTTCAGCAAGTTCTAGTACCGAAGACTCCTACCAAAACCTCCTCACAGAAGACTTTTAAAAGCATTTAAAAGCCTTTAATGTTTATAGAGCATCCTGTGTAAGTTGTTACTATGGAAACAAGAACATATCAGAATAAGGATATTGAAACAAGCCTGTGATTTGTTTTAATGTGCTAGAACAGCGCTTAATAATGCGCATTAACGCAGTGCTGAATAGTCCAAATGACCCTTTTCATCTCATTTCGAAGCGCTGTGCTTCTACCCGGATGATGTAATGAACCATGCGTGAATCAGCACAAATTGTTAATCGCTGCTTGGGAACATTTCATTAACTTGGCACGCAGACAAAATGCAAGCAATGGAAATTTCATTTGGACTTTCCGTTTGTCAGAAAAGTATAGTCTGGCCTGTGGTTGTTCGACCCGCTCGTACCGCAACAGTGATTCTGATCCCCCTGACACCACCAGGATTCTCTATGCTGTGCTTTCAACTATTTCTGGGTTTAGAATCCATTGTGCTTGGAAATATCTTTATTGACAATGTCAGCTTTGTTTAGCTTGCTCAATAATGATGCCATTTCAGGCAGGTGCAGCTGAGAAAGCAAATATCCCAGAAGATCAAAAGTCAGTTGAAGGAGAGTTTTTCATATCAAGCACAAAAATATACATTTATAATGACATTTGTATTATTATAGAGTTTACAAGATATCTATCTATCTATCTATCTATCTATCTATCTATCTATCTATCTAT
>JAAIIK010000033.1:150625-167218 GCA_014706435.1 Silurus glanis | reverse complement strand
TACAATACAATACAATACAATACAATACCTACAATACAATACAATACAAATAAGATGATAAAATGTTAACATCTAATTGTCATTCATTTTTCTCCCTTCATATTTATCAAATCTTTACCAGAATTTGGTTCAAATCATTTCAGCACACTACTGCCTATATGTTCACATCCAGACTTTCTTCCTCTTACAGCCAGAGAATTTCACTGATGTGCATGATGTGATGAGTGGAACAGAACACACTTGAACTTCTTAGTTTTAAAGAATGTCTATCTGTTTTCCTGTGATTGCTTATGGAAACTGAGTCTGTTTGCATCTTTAAAAATCGTTTCTATTGTAAACACTTCCATATTTGTTAGACTTTGTTAGACACTTCCATTTGTAAGACTACTGATTGGAAAGTCATGAATTCACATCCCAGCTCTGCCAAACTGCTGCTCTTGGGCCCTTAAGCAAGGCCCTTAACCCCTAAATGCTCTAAAAAGATTTTTTTTATTGTAATTATTCTTTTTTAAGTATCATTTTAAAAAACAAATGTAATAATTCTAAGTGCCTTGTTTCAATTAACCTTTCTCATTCATTATTTATTTTTTTTTTATTTTGGTGTGTCTTGTAAGAAAAAGACTGTTCATAGCTACTATAATACAAGTTACCTGGAAGTTATGTCATAGACATTCTACAACATTAAATGTAGGTACCTAAAAATGTGTTATTTAATTAATATTTGATTAATAAAAATCACAATTATGAATAACGTGGAATAAAATTAATTTGAGACTTTTAGGATAAGGATCAACTTTGGAGTGGTATCATTTATTTAGAGCTAATGAACTCATTTTTAGGTAGATAATCAACCAGCTTGCCATTATTCCAAACATTCAAGATGTTGGTCTTGAATAAATCTTCTAAATAAGAGTTTGTGTGAAAGCAATATAGATAGTCCTTATTTATATACTTTCGTAAAAATACAGTACAATTTTGTATACGACATTAGGTGATCCATCTTATCTTGGAAAAGCAATAAATCAGGTATGGTCATTGCGGACCCGGACCACAATAAAATAATAAAGGCTTTAAAGACCATCATGCTGTATCTCACCACTTAAAATGCAGAGTGAATGCTGGTGAATGAGTCAAATCTTGCTGAACAAACTTTTTCTTGAACACCCTTAAAGTTTTATTCTACATCTTTTTTCAATTGTATTCAGTACAAATCTCTATAGCTTCATTTGTACTTTTTTTGGTGATGGTGTTTTCTTTTCTCTTCAATGTATTTTGTTTTGTTTTGTCTGCATTTGAGCTCTAAACTCAGCTGCCTTAATGCTTTTTTACGTCTGCTGGCTTCTGAGTCAGTATCTTTTTAATCTGAGGCAGCTTGTTTGAGATGTGCTTGAAACGTGGTCATTTGTCAGGATTCTTGCAAGATAGCACAGCTGACTGCTACCTGGTGCAGCAATGTTAGTTGTTTAGGTATATATTATTACACTCAAAATGGGATATTCAGGTGTCCACAAACTGGACACGTGAACATCACAATTAACTTAAGCCTAGCAAATTGGCTAATGTATGTGACATGAATAAAAAGACTACACAACTAATGGAATATGAAAAAAGCAAATAACCGAATACATGCAAAGTTTTTTCATTTTCTATTCGTTATTAATTACATTGCCAACACTTTCACAAATTCAACGTGTATTAGCTGTAAATCTTTCTTACTTCTATTCAGTTTTCTACATTGTGGAAACTTCTAAAACCAAGTCAAAGTCAGTGTGTGTGAGAACACAAAAAATCCTTCTGATTTTGAGTCTTTTGTACACAAACTGCTTGGCCTCCCCCAGATCACATGTACTTATGCCCTGTCATATAGCCCCTGCTTCTTATTTTGAATGTGATGTTTCGTATGTCTATGTCACTCTCAATGCCACTCTGACTAAATATTTCTCTCTCTCTCTCTCTCTCTCTCTCTCTCTCTCTCTCTCTCTCTCTCCTCACATCAAGTCTGAACATTATTGTAAATTGTGTATTGAGATTATGTCAAGAAACGTTTGTGCATGACAACAGAGTACCAAGAACGCAAAAAACACGTTTATGCCCTATTCAGCGAAGCAAATGCAATTAACTCTGGTCAATTAATCCTAATTTTTTTGTTAATTGCTGGATCATTTCAGTTTGTGCAAAATCTGAGACATCTTTAAGAGTCTGGGGTAATTATCACAAGGCAGATGATGGATTATCGAGGTGCTTTGGATCAGTGGAGGTCGGAGGTTTGGTGCTTGAATACATGTGATGGATTATTAACTAGCAGGCTTGTGCCTATGCTAATCAGGTTGAGGACACAATTATGGAAAGCATGACAGAGATGGGGTCAGATGGGTATTTGCGCTATTGAGGTTCTGAGGAAAATAAAACTACATTCTGCCATTCTTTGGTTCGTTTTGACTGCAGATTGTATCACCATGATTTATTTCTTACAATTACTTAAATTAAGAGCCATTTACTGCAATTCCCACAAATTTAACTCTACTGTAAAAAAGTTCAGGTTTGCTGATTTGATCCTGAGCTTGTGCTGTCAATATGTGATTCATTCAGGCTGTCCTGTTTCCTCCCACCTCCCAAAACATGCCCATGGATGGAATGACTATTCTCAATCAAAAGCAGGTACAGAAGGCAGCCAGACCCGGGGGGACATAAAATATCTTTTCTCCACAATGCACTCAGAGAAAGAAGAAGAAGAAAAAAAATGCCATGACAACAGCATGGCAACATAAAGGCGAGTCCTTGTACCGAATGACATGGCTACCCTGATCGATCTCTGTTTTTGTGTCGGAGCTCGTCTTCAGGGCCGGTTGTGTCTTACACCATTCCACTATGTTATGTTTACCTGCAGGTGGTTGTTCAAAGAGAACAATTTTACAACAGCACGCTAGAGAGCGAACTCCAAAGAAGAGGCAAAATCACAAATGAAAACCTGAAACCTTTTGTCTTGAAAATCAAATGAGGGACTTTGATAGATGTTCGAAAAAGGAAAAAAACTAGTGGGTTATAGATTGTAATACAACGGAGGCAGATGCAAGTGCAGATTTTACAAAATGAACATATACACAAAAAGCTTTGACCTGTGTGTAAACATAAAAAGACAATGACGTCAACCATGAAAGACACAGAGTATGGTGTGGATTATAGTGAAAGTGAATCAGCTGCAAAAACATGCCTATTATATAGTGCGGTGGCTCATGGAACACATAGTCCTGTGGCATAATTCTGACAAGTTTATAATGCAATAACTATATCGTTAAGTGGATTTAAAACCAAAGATAGTGTTGCCCGATTTGTTTCATTTTCTCTTCAACCTTGCTACATTAACAGATCTTAGCCAGTGATGTGTGCAGGAAAGTTTTTAGATCAACGCATTATTAACAGTTTAAGTCACTATGGACCTTACGAGGTGGTTACTAAGGATGCTGTGAAAGACGTTTATCACACTTTGCTTTTGTTTTGTCTCATGAGCTTCATATCTATCTATATTTTGGGGTACAGAGTCTTTATTAGATGCCCTGTGAACCTTTTTGCAAGCTTTGTGCTGTATATTTTTGCTTTAGGTTGTTCCAAATATCATGTTAGATCATCATCCAAAGAAGCTCATTCTGAAGAATTGGTTTTAATGACCAAAATTATAGAATTTTATATTAAGGATTGTTTGTTTTATTTCATGTTATTGTGTGAATTAATATTAATTCTATTGTAAATTATGTATGTATATGTATGTTTTTTGGTCATTAATTTATTATTATGGTTTCATTCATCTAAATGAAAATGTATCCTAAGACTATTTCTTGGATATTCTTGGGGTTCTAATAAATGCAGAAGACAGAGGAGGTAGATTTACAGGGTGCCATTTTGGCTGAAATTCCAGTTTATTTAGTGTGATTGAGTCATGAAAGTGTGTGCTCCTGATGTCTAAATCGTTCTGTGTGGTCAGATTTAAAGTTGAACTCAAGCTGCATTAGATGACACTGTGGATCAATGAAGATATTGTTAGGGGAGTTTCATTTTACAGGCTTGTTAAAGTGATGTGATGGAGAGAATGGAAGAAGTGATTTTACGCTAGAACAAACACAATGGACAAGGCTGCTAAATAGTCAACACAAACTGGCTGGTAAATTCAAGATAGTGACATCTACTGTTTTATTTCTCCCAATTTGGCAGTTCTTTAGGAGAAACCTCTGAATTTTTAGCCTTTTAATAAAGCCACAGATGAATTATCACAGCCATAGTTAGTCGTACATCATTAAATCATGTCCTTTTAATAATTTTAAGACTCTTTGAGTCATATAATTTGAAATTGACCAGGTGACAAACGTTCCCCTGACTATTGCCTATATTCTCATTAAAGAGAGCCATAATAAGTTGCAATGATGGTGAGATGGGTTTCGATCTACCCTTCTGTTCTGCAAGGAAAACCTAACTTTTCTATTTTACTTGCTACTTCAATAAATTTTAATAAAAAAGACCCAGATGATGAAGATTGATTGGTGGAAGTTTGCATTAGGAAGAGAAAAAACAGGGATTGATCCTGGGGACTAATGAGGCCAATTTTTTATTGATACACAGTAGCATGGACACTATAGCACTCCTTCCATCAAAAACACAGGGCTTTGTGTGTGTTTATACATATACATATAGTACATATGTATTTAATATTGTAACACTTGAGATGAACCTCAATGTTATATAATTGGGAGCTTAATGACCCCCCAGTTGGACTAGCTTTGCTGACGAGATCTGAGTTTAGAGATAAAAATCCCATAAAAGATACCATAAAATACTGTCTCAATTAGGTTTACTAGGGCCAAACCCCAGAGCTTGGGAAAGGTGTGGTACCCACAGCAAGTGGTATTTAGACTACCCATGCAGCCTGGTCAAACACTGTCAAATTCGTAGGCCAGGTTTAGTGTCAATCAAGCAGTTTGTACATAATGGATATTCTTAGAGGTAAAAGCCTATTGGAAAAGATTTTTGAAAACAATGTCGCTTCCTGTTGGCCAGAAATGACCCTGAGACTGGCCATGTGAGATGGAATAATTTTAATAGATATGGTTGGACTTATATACACACACACCTTAAAGGCTTGGGGACAAAACTTCCTAATTGGGGTAGTGGTTCTTTTAATCTGAATTTCCCACAGGGGATCATTGAGATTTATTGGTTTACCAATTCCAAATTATGTCATTTTATAATCTTCAGCTATGCAGTTTTGATATCCTGTGCTGACAGTAACCTTGAAATCCTGTTCTTGATTGGAAAAAGACTGAGATCTCATGTGGGTTTCTGCCTAAAGTTTGTAGTATTTAGCATTTTTAAAGGTTGATTTGCCCAAATATTGATTTTTGAGTTATTGTAGACTCCCTGTCGACTTGAACCAGTCTGGTCATTTGCTTCTGAGCTTTCTCATCAAGTCATTACCAATAACTGATTTATTTATTGATTTATTTATTCTTTATCATTTTCATATAAACTACACAGACTATTATCCATGAAAATCCTAACAGTTTCTAAAGCAACAAAATCCATGCCAAGATCAAAATCACAGTCACACCACACTTTTGAAATTCAATCCTTGATGATGGTCACCACACAGTAATAAGTTAAAGTCCTGGAGGCAAAAAGGAAAAAAAAAAGAAAAAACAAATCTCAAAGTGCTTTTTCATTTCTAAGCAAATTTCAGTGGAGTTTTTTAAACCTGGTAGAGCGGTTATTATGAAGGTTATATCCAAGTTTCATTTTGAACAGACTGGAGGATGATGACCTTTCATTTACTACTCTCAGCTCCACCATACAGACCTGTTTTCTTTTTTTTCTCAATATTTTTTGGGAATATAAATTCTTTAGTGTGAATACAAAGCTACATATTCTCCTTCGAAATGGATGATCTCAGCTTTGGTTGATGTTTTATTCCCTGTAGATTCACATTGGAGTTTGTACTGATTTACTTACATTTATGGTTAATCAAATTATTCCTGTTTAATTTGTAGCAGGGTGTGCAGAATGAATAATAATTGAATATCTATTGACTGATGAACTATGCCTACTTAATGGATACACATGCTGTTCTGGGAACTATTTACATTTATGGCATTTGCAGACGCTCTTATCTGACTTACATTTATCTCATTCATACATCTGAGCAGCTATGGGGCTAAGGGCCTTGCTCAGGGTCCCAGAGCAGTACATTAGTGTGGCTGGGATTTGAACTCACAACCTTTGGATCCAAACACCAATGCCTTAACTAATAAGCGACCACCTCCCATAGTTTAGTGCTTGTCCCACTAACTAAATCTTCATACACTATATTGCCAAATGTATTTCCTGCTATATGTGGTTCTTTTAAAAACTGTTATCACAAAGCTAGAGGCACTTAATTGTACAGGACGTCTATAGATGTGCTATAATAAAATTATGCATTCACTTGACCTTGGAAACCCAAACCTGTTCCAGTATGGCAATGCCCCTGTGCACAAAGTGAGCTTAATGAAGATATGGTTTACATGCTTTGGATAAAAAGATCTTGAGTGGGCTGCTAAAGCGCTCTGATCTCATTTCTACTAGACACTTTTGGGACAAATTGGAATGCTGACTGCACCCTAGGCCTCCTCACCTACATCAGTGCCTGCCGTTCATAAAACCCTTGTGGCTGATGAACTCAAATATCCATAAGCACACTCCAAAATCTAGTGGAACATCTTCCCAGAAGAGTGGAGGGAATTATAATTGGGACAAAATGTGGAATACAATGCTCAAAAATCACATACCGTGCTTATGACCAGGTGACCCAATACTTTTGGCAATATAGTGTATATGAGCAATAGAAATAATAGCCTAATTTTGCATGTGTTTGTGTTTGTTACAGGTGGTACTCCATACACATGGTGGGTTGGCAGAGGAAATGAGAAGCACTTCTACTGGGGTGGCTCAGTGCCAGGGGTCCAGAAATGCTCCTGTGGCATCGAGCGCAACTGCATCGACCCCAAACACCACTGCAACTGTGACGCAGATCAGAAACAGTGGTGAGTGGTGAGATTTACTTATAGGTGTTTTTTATAGCAATACATGTTCCCCTTCAGGAACTCGTGCTGCATCAACAATGCTTTGGGAACGCTTCCGCGTTGTCCTCCTCCTATGTGCTTTTATAGCTTCCTGGTCATGATGTCACCCCGTCGGTGACACCACACTTGTCACTGGACTGATTACACATGTGATTCAAAGCGTGGACAACGCGGAAGCGTTCCCAAAACTTTTTTGACGCAGTGTCTTGTTCTCTCAGGGAAACATGGTTACATACGTAACCTGGAGACATTCTGATCCATCTTGGTGCACTACATTTGGATGAAGCTTTTATTATTGAACAGTTGTTAACCTTAACAATAACAGTACCAGAATGAATTCAATGTCACACAGATGTTGATCGGTATACTTTTGACTCTGGTTCCTCCTTTCTCATATCAACTTTGGACTAGAAACTGGATAAATATATACCAGGATTACAATTTAAGAATGTATACAGGTGTTGAAGATGTTCAGTCTAATTAAATTGCAGACAGTATCTAGGTGAGACTAAATTAAGGGTGAGAATTTTGAAATCTTTCGAGCATCCATGTCGAAACATCAACACCAGCAGAAAGTGAGGTACAAGTGTCAAATTACAAGCAGAATATGAGCATCAGGATAAATCGAGCAGTTCCAAAGTTCAGGATGAGCCACAGCAATAACAGTGTGTCAGATTTTAAAAAAAACAGCATCCAGGATTGAACAAAAGTACTTAAGTTATTATATTTTGCTGGGACGGGTTCCCTTTTGAGTCTGATTTCTCTCAAGGTTTCTTCCCCACATCATCTCTTGAGAGTTTTTCCCTGCTATTGCTTCCACTGGCTCATTCATTAGGAATAGACTTATAGGGCGAATTTATGAATTTCAAATTTATTCTCTCTTAATTTCTGTAAAGTTGCTTTGTTGCTATGTCCATTGTTAAAAGCATGAAACAAATAAAGTTAAATTGAACGTATGATCTCAGGTATAGCTTCTGTTCAGTTGTTTGGCAATAAATATAATAATAAAGGGGTGAATTTTTATATCTTTTCTACATCTTTTTTTCTTCGGTATGTACAATACAAAGCATGTTCGCTGCACAAAAAACTCAATTAGCAATTAGTCCACAAGGCTGTTAATGTCAAAATGGCAACTAAACAACAAAAGAGCTTCTCCTTAACATGTGTTCAGTCATTACATTACTGCAACTAAAAGTGTAAATGTAGTCTCCTATCGTCGGGTTCCATTTTCTTTAATTAATTTAATTAAAAAAATTTTGCAGATTTGTTTTGGATCTTTTTTTTTTTTAAGTCATCAACATGAAAGCAGTTTATAAAATATTTTTATTCAATTTGTGTGTGCAATTACAAATAAATAAGCTATTTCAGCCATGAATTCACTCAAACCCAGGAGCTATTCAAGCATCTTTATACTTTTTTGGAACTATTATAAATACCAGATTTATTAAATAATGTAAAAGCTCCTGAAAATCAGTTATGAATACATTTGTTTGTATCAAGCTTGAAATTTCCTTCCCAGATTTACGGATTCTACAGCTAGCATTGTGTGTATATAAAGTACATAGAATAAGAAAAAGCCACTGAAATGACTTTTGATTTTACACCCATCGCTAATATCCCCATTGAACAAAGCATTATATCTCTCAATTTGTCTAAACGATGACGCCAACATGAAAATTGAAGTGTGTATCAGTATTGTAGCACTCGTGCGCACTCTTGAGCAGTCTACTGAGATTTCACTCGTGAGCGATCACCAGCTGCGACTCAGCAGGAAAACTCATGGAATGTAAAAACACACTACGCTGTAATATGGCCTTTCTGAACTTAATAATGTGTTTGTTTGAGCAGCACACATTCTGAGATTCTCTGCATATTTTCACTGGAGATTTGAAATTCTGACCTTCTTCTGTGGGCGTATATACAGTACGACTATAATTTCAGTTCGGCTGATGCTCATGCAGCTTCACGAAATATCTGAATAAGAGCAACCTCTTTTTTTTTGACAAAATGTATTTTGTATTATTAAGATTTGCTTTGACATTTTCTGGTAAGCAACTAAGGAATTTTAAATACCTGAATGTTTCGAAATGATAAAAGTAAGTCTATGTGAAAAAATAAATGTAGCACATCATTCTGTCAAAATAGTAATAATTCGGCAAATTTATCATTTTCCTATATCAGCAGTCCCCAAATAATAAATATTTTTTTTCATTGCATATTGCATTTATGCATATTCTCAGCTTCTATTGAGGTATTTAGCAAGGTGCACAGTAAAGTTACGATGATAAAAAAAAAATCAGTATATGTACCGATCAGGCATAACTTTATGGCCACCAATCAGCCATAACATTATGGCCACCTGCCTAAGATTGTGTTGGTCCCTCTTTTGCTGCCAAAACAGTCCGGTCGAGCATTAACAGCAATAACTTCTTCACCAGTTTGAGCTACAGGAGCTCATCTGTTGGATCGGACCACACGGGCCAGCCTTTGCTCACCATGTGCATCAATGAGCCCCTGTCACTGGTTCACCACTATTCCTTCTTTGGTCCACTTTGAATAGATACTGACCAATACAGACCAGGAACACAACCCAAGAGCTGCAGTTTTTAGATGCTCTGACAAAGTCATCTAGCCATCAGATTTGGGCCCTTGCCAAACTCGCTCAAATCCTTACGCTTGCCCATTTATCCTGCTTTTAACACATCAATTTTGAGGACAAAATGTAGGTGAAATTTTTTTCCCCAAAATGTTTCATTTGGTGTCCTGATCATTTACGTAAAAACACCATAATTACTTTAAAACATTTAAAAAAAAAAAAAAATTTGTCTTCATGCTTTTTGTTGATTGTGGTTTCACTAATAATAAACATACATTTGCATAAAGCGTCCATATTTGTCTGTGCCCATGTTGATTAGTGTATAAAAAACGTAAAAAGTATTAATTTAAGGTACATTTAGAACAGATAAAAATGTGCGATTAAGTTGCGATTAACTCATAACAATCATGCGATTGAATATTTTAATTGATTGACATACCTAATATAAATATGACGTGAGGTCCAGTTAAAAGCATGACTCTAAAATAGGTAGTAGTAATGCCTTATTTTTAAAGTAGCCTTATTTGACACCCATGAAGTTCTGGGTTTAGAATTCACCATCGAAGAAATGGAAACTAACTTATTAATGTACTACTTACATGTTGTCATTTTGCTAGTTAGATGAGTTCTACATTAGTGTATGAAATGAGTATCTAAATCATGGTTTTGTAAATGACCTTGTTAAATTTACTAGCTAGTTTTTGTTTTGAGTGTTAATCAAATTTGAGGTTATATCTGAGTTAGAACTTTGTTTTCTTTATTACCGATTGCTTTGTGACCTTGTACGGTAAAATTGTGTGCACTTTTACTCTTGACAACTAGATTGTGTCTATTTATATAATTAGAAAATTGATTTTGTAAGGTAGCTTCATGTACCCACTTTTCTATATTTTACCTCCATTCCATTTGGACTTACATACTTCTCCTCTGCATCTCCATACTTCTTCTTTTGAGTAGATACAGATTTTTTTCCCCTATTTTTTCAGTCTTCAAAGCCACAAATGCACACAATTTAACTCCGTTCTTTCACAGCATTTTTTTGTGTTTAATAAACATGTTTGCACATGTGATGCTGCACACGTGACTGTCTGCATTCATACAAATCTCATATTGATGCTGGTTTGGCTGATTACAGTAATATTGAATTTGACTTGCTTTAAAACAGTTTCAGAAGGGGAAAAAAGGAACTTGAAGATTGCCATATTATACATTAAGCCCAACAGTTCTGTTTTTTTTTTTTTTTTTACCTGGTCAGTTATTTAATCAGTTACTATGGCTGTTTGTTTACAGGAGAGAGGATTCAGGGTTTCTGATGTATAAGGACCACTTACCTGTGAGTGAGGTGGCTGTAGGAGACACAAATCGACCAAAGTCAGAAGCCAAGCTCACCGTAGGACCTCTGCACTGTCACGGAGACCGTGAGTTAATTTCTCGGACTTTTGGATTTGGATGAAAAGCTCAATATTTTTTCCCTGAGTATGCATAATGCATGCTTCAGATAAACACTCAGTTTACTTTTGCTGTGCTATGCCATCAACTAATCCCTGCTTAATGCTAGTAACTTTGTATTTATTATGTGTGGCAGTGGGGGTGTGGTTGAGTGCTGATTTGTCAATGGAGGGCAAAGCTAAAGGAAATAAGTGGTAAGGATCACACACCTGAACACTCATTAGCAAAACTCAGCACAGGTGTGTGATCTGTAACACTCATTTCATGCAGCTCCACACTCTATTTGCAAACCAGTGCGTGACTACACCCCCCACTACCACACAGTGTTAAGATGGGTTCCAGGGTTCCAGGGGGGGTCCTTTCAAATTAGACTACATCATATTGATGAGATTTTTTTATATAGCCTGCTTTAGACTTTATTTGGTTATTAACAATGCCACAGATTGCTGTTCTGTATAGTTTTGCTATATCTGTAGCAATGCTCAGGTCTGGAAATGAGAGCACAAGCTCCATGTCTACTTCTCCGCCTCTGCTCTTATCACTGATGCGTTTTCACGCCTCGTTATTTTTGTTAATTGCACCATGGTTATCATTTAGAGCAGCTGCATGCAATTACTGTTACCTGTTTGACAAGGACATTGGGTGGCACAGTTATTATAAACTTGTCGTTCCTTAACTTTTTCCCTGTGGCGAAAAACACACCTGTGACTTGGCTTGAGAGAAATGAACAACATGAACACATGAAGTTTTGCTGGAGAGCAGGCTTAATCAGTATTGATTACATTTCGTATTACTCTCTCAGTAACACTATGTATGAAGCCCATATTTAGTGGGCTAAATATTAGAGGGATTAGGGCAATTAAGTCATGGTTATAGTGTGTCCTTGTCAATTTTGTATTATTTGTATTATTTTGAAATGAATGATTTTAACTTCAGTAATGAGTTTTTGTAATTTGTCTGGAAATAAAGCTCTATTTATTTTACATTTGAAATGTAATAAAAACGGTGCAACAAATTGTTCTTCTGCAAATTGCACATGGTGCACATAGAAAGATTTCACATAATTCAGGTAAAGGAATGTGTTAATTTTTTTTGTGCCATGGTTAGTGCATCAGTGCATGAATCAGCGCATGAACTTCTTTTCCCATCAGACCTTGCAAGTCACATATCACTAATCATGCCCACATGTTTCCTGTTTTACCTTAATCACCACTACTATTCTGGTTCCAGTTTTTCAGCATCTCCTTGTGTAGAGTAGATTTTTTTGTTGATGTTAAAGATGTTTCTTACCATGTGCACCATTATCTGGTTCTTAATTCCTGGCTGAAGCCCTGTTTTGTTTTTTAGTTCCAAATATTTTAATACAAAAGATGTTAAATAGTGCTAATTTACAGGTAGTTTAAAATGTGGTGTTGGTTCATTGTTTAGAAAGCAGTTGTGGACAGTATTGGAAGTATAAAATGACTGAAAATCCTGGGAATGAATTAGAGCGCTGACCGAAATCCAGGAGTCCTCACCTCACCTACATCAGTACCTGACTTTAATGTTCCAAGTTTTTGCATGGCTGCTGCCTTAGCCAGTTCTCTCTTATAAAAGAGTCTTTTTGGGAAAACAATATTTAAATAAATAAATACATACATACATACATACATAAATACATGCATAAAAAGTACCTGACTTTACTATCACCCTTGTGGCTGAATGAGCACAATTCTCAACAATCCCACTCTAAAAATTAAGTTGCACATCTCCCTAGTGGCAGTTAGTATAACAGAAAATCGGTCTATATGTGGAATGGGATACATAAATTATGGCCATGTGTCCACAAACGTTTGCCCATATAGTGTATGAACCTGTTGAGAGACAACAAGCCTAACCTCACAGTTCTGGTGAAAGTTTGTTACTGTGTATCTAAAACAATAGCAATATTTAGTAGGTTTAAAAGCAAATCATTCACTTTAGTATTTGTAAAAGGAGTGCTATTACTTTTACTGAAGCATGGTATTTGTACTTTTACTCACATACAGGAATGGTGTACTTTTTCCACCACTATTTATACAGGCATCAATACAATGAAACCACTAAACTTGAAATTTTGATTTCTCACTGATTAATGATTTTCAGCAGTGCTAAAGAAGCTCCTCCCTATAGGCGGCTGTTGTTCAGAAGCAAAGTGCATCACAAGGGATGGAGATAATACTCTCAATGAATTCTGCTTAAACATCATAATTACCAGTGTATTGGTTACAGTTGATTGGTTACTTTCCTACAAAAGACAATTAATATCATTTGAAACAGTTTTACATCGACTCATTTGTCCATACAAAGGTGACTTCAAAAAATTCATTACTCTACTGATGAGAACTATGAGAAAGCACGATAAAGTGTTTCTAACAGCTATAAATGTATTGTGCGGAAGTCTTTCGGAGATAATGAATTCCTTTTCATTGATTGCTGGCAAATGGGAGCTAAGAACCAAGATGATTCGCTGATATTTAATGAAGGTCCACATATGGCCCTCAATAATTCCTGAGAAGAATTTTCACTTTCAGTGAGCCATTTGGTAAATTAATTGAGATCAATAACCCTGACAGCAATAAAGGAATATAATATCCCTGCCTTGCATTATTAACTTTACATTATAGGCCATATTTTTCCCTGATTCATCTACTGGGGTCTGTTTCATATGCACTATAATGTTCTAAGGCTTTGAACACTTAACGAATAAATTACATTGTGTTTGTAGTTTATTTATTAGATCTTTCTATGTAATATATTACAACTCATTTTAAATATACATCAAGAGTTGTAATCAAGTTGTTTCTATATCAGAATCAGAAATGAGCAAATGTTTATACTGTAGCTCTCCATTTAGCACTGACAAGTAAAGCATTTAATACACCAAAAGCAAAAAGTCAGTTTATCCAAGATTTAACTGGTGTAACTGTGCCTTAGTCCTGATTGCTAATATTGGAAACATGCTCTATAGCTGATTGACTTTTTAGCCTATCTGCCCCCTGCTTTAGACTTCTTTATAAAAAGTACTAATAAAGTACATGCACCTTTTAATCTGGGCAGAACATTAGACCAAAGGTTTCTTCATCTACTTTTGGACAAAAATATTTAAGAGCTTTAGAGCCTGGAGTCAATAATCACAGCAAGGACTTTCATTGCTACAGGAAACTGATGCAATTGAAATATTATAAAATGTTATCAGAATCAAAAAGCTTCTTGCTGCCCTGCAGTCCGAGTAGAAAAATGTTTGACCTGTCAGAATAAAGTAGAAGGAAATGACTTTCATTCAGCATTTAATCTCTATTAAGAACATAGGAATGTACCTTGTAATTGATGCCAGTAATACCATAATCTGATTTACGGTAATTCCCAGTATCATCATCTCAGCTAGATTGGATCAATAAAACAAAGGATGAACATAGGATGTTAAACTCATTGTAATTGTAATGTATCCATACAAATAAGTCTTATTTCTGCTAGAATTTAGACTAAGCAATATAATGTAGATGCCTGTAAGCACTGTATGCATCAAAGTAAAACTGTGGACCATCATAAAAATGAATAATCTATTCCTCTTTGTCATTATATTTTCATTTCTGGCTATCCTACAGGCAAATACTGTTAATCTGGTAAAAGTACAAATGAAAAACAAAATTTTGTTCCAAACAAACGCTGGATTACTTTTAGTAAAGTAAACAACTTTAGTAAACAACCAGAAAAAAAAATAAAAACCTTTTCAAAGAGTTCATTATAGATTTTGAAAAAAATCCAATCAAATCAATTTTAAAATACACTGCTACTAAATTATAGATTATTTATAAATGAGTTGGTGATTAATTAAATATTTAAAAAATGGACAAAACAAACAAAGAATTCGACTGTCCTTATTGATGCAAGACATTTAGTATTGATACTAGTTAACCAGATTTTGTGGATTTAATAGTGTGAAAAGAGAATAGTTACATCAGCCCTGCTGGTTTAAAGTCTCGAACCTTTTGTTCATTCAAGGGCACTATGCAGCCATGGTCAAGAAAGACACTACAAAAAAGTATATATTAATTATTAAAAATATTAATATTAATACATACCTATTCATATTTTTAATAATTAATATTAATACATATTAATATTAATTATTAAAAATATGAATAGGTATGTGTTATATTGTCACCTTGGTTAACATGCTACACAAAATAACTTTTTGAACATGATAAAATGCATTGTTCATTATAATAGTCATTTCATTTTTATATTTTTAATAAGTAATATGTTGGATGCATTTCACTCATAAATGACCATAACAGCACTTTATTTATTTTGTGTAGTAATAAACCACAGATTCATCCTGTGTCCAAAAAATATATATTACATGTGCATCTACAACTTATATTCCTAATTTGTATTCTTTTTTTCTAAAGATATTATGATCAACATCTATGAATTTGTAGTTACATGTTCACTGTCATTGTAGAATTGATACTAAATAGGAAGCATTGGTAATTTAGAGACTTTTAAAGCTTTATGAGCCATGCTGTGCCTAAAGCCTGAGCGTTTGTTCTTTAAAGATAATGAGCAAGTGCTGTGAAAGCGAACACCTCACCTGATGAGTTGACCTTTTCAGAGAAAGTAAAGGAAGTGAAAAACATTGACTTGTCATTAGTAAAGTCTCTAAGAAGCCATATTCTTCCAAAGTGCAGATCTTTAATCTCCAAAGGTTCTCACATTTTCTCTTTTGTTTTGCTTTTCATGTTTGCTTTTTTATGCAAGTCTTAAAGGTCAGTCCTCATGCTGAAATGTTACTGACCAGAAAAGAAAAAAAAAAATCTATAACTATTCTTTACCTAACACACACACTGTAGGTTCCTTACTAAGGAAGAACATGAGTGACACGTTGCCTCATAAAGAAGCTCTGGATTTGACTAGGCTTCACACATAGTGTATGAGAGCTTGTGATGCCAATTACTGTATCTTCCCCTTAAAGACTTGTAATATAATAAAATAATAAATAATACAGACCCTATGATAAATATTGCATCCATTACCAGTACTGGTGCCCTTTCAGATTATGCAAATTACCTATATTTTTACCTATTAAAAAGAACCAATACAGTTGGACGAATCATATTCGAGAACTAGCAGTAAAGTCATATAGGAATGCAATAATGGCATCCTGACTTCTTTTGCAGGTAGTTATTGGAATGCAGCTTCATTCAACACACCAACCTCCTACCTGCACTTCCCCACTTTCCGAGCTGAAATGAGTGCTGATATCTCTTTTTACTTCAAGACCTCTGCGACTCATGGGGTTTTCCTGGAGAACCTGGGCAACACAGACTTCATCCGGCTGGAGCTGAAATGTGAGTCTCTCGTATTTCAGGCTGGAACACACACACACACACACACACACACACACACACACACACACACACA
>JAAIIK010000033.1:118972-131393 GCA_014706435.1 Silurus glanis | reverse complement strand
ATTATTATTATTATTATTATTATTATTATTATTATTATTATTATTATAAAATTCTTATAAAGATCATGAAATTGTAAATTATCTCATGGAAAAGGAAAATTCAGGCAAGGGTTTCAGGTATACAGAGAACTCTGACTGCCACCGATTACAATTTCTAGTAAATATCTTTTGCATTGTGTAGTGTCTTGTAACAATAATATCAAGATTCGTACCAAAAAAAAAAAAAACTGATCTATTGTATTGTGAGGCGTCTATGAGAGTCACAAGAAAAAATGAATGAACAACTCAGACCAGAGGACCCATGAGATGAACTACTCAATTCTGTTTTCTGTGTAATGCACTGCATAACGTTTATAGGAGTCACGTGATAAAGGTAAGAACGACTTGGACTAGAAGAGTCGAAAGATGAACTACTTGATTTTGTTTCCTGTTAACAACATACGGAGATTTTGCGAAGCTTTGCTCATGCGCGTTCAGGGTAAAATGATGAGTGATTATTGAAGTGCAGAGGGACACTCTGGCGACATCTGGTGGGTAAAATAAAGCAAGACAAAGACGAAAAAGACAATTCTGACAGAATCAAGAAATCCAGACGCGCACACACACACACACACACACACACACACATACACACACACACACACAATAACCCAGCTTCTAATGAGACACACCTCTTTTTTTGAAAAGAAAAAAGTAGGTCAGTGGTTAAAGCATTGGACTTTGGACCTGATGGTCAGAAGCGCAAATCCCAGCACCACCAAGCTGCTACTGATGGGCCCTTGAGCAAGGCCCTTAACCTTCAACTGCTCGGTTGTAAGTCACTCTGGAGAAGGGTGTCTGCAAAATAGCATAAATATTAATTGCACTTGAATCTGTCTCAGCCTTTACTCAGCAACACATGATGTCATGCATTTTAATGAGAATGTTCGAAGGATGACTTTTCAGTTTTTAAACATCTAAACATTGCATCACATTTTTGTTCATGTAATACCTGTGGGACACAAATGGAATCAAAATTGAGATTTATAATTCATGGACCTTTTTCTAACATGTATGTGCCGTAGTTTATACAGAGAGCAGCAAGAACTTCTCCATCACAGGCTCATCCAGGGAGGTGACAAGGAGGATGATTTTTTTAAAGCATGGTGAAGAAGTCATGAACAGATTTATACTCAGTCTGGTGTTGTGTGTGTGAGAGTTGATTAATATATACATTTTGCAGACTAAATGGTAATACTCCTTCGTTCTATGAGCCTGTAAAGATAATTGGGAACCCATAAAAAAAGCATTGCACCTACTGTAGTGCACTATAGGGTGTAAATTCCCATTGATTTTGCTTTTGATTGTATTTATCTGGTCCATCTCAGAGATTTGGGAGTTAGATGAGATCATTCATTGCAGTGTAAATGTGTGTGTGGTTCAGATCAGTGTGTGTACAGTCTTAGTCATGGTCCCACTCGATTGCATTACACCTCTTTACCATTCTCAGAGGTTAGACAAGGTTAGACTCCAGATCCATCCCTTAGGTACTTTTGTTATCCATGTTTTCCTCAAGCTCACTCTGATTTGGATGCTGATACGCAGAGTTGATATAAAGGAGGAAGGAAAGGAAGGAGGGAGATTTCTTGGCAGTGGGACAGAGAGAAAAATAGAGCTTGCTTTTCAGGTAATACTGATGTTCCTATTTTGATGAACTACCAAGACTAATACTGTAGCTGAATTCTTTAATTATACAGTATTTTTTAGTCATGAATTGTGATTGTATTTACTTGTTTGTTTATTGCTGCATATTTCTACTTATTAATGACTGATTCCAGAAATATAAATCTCTCTTTGGGTCTCGGTGCATCTGTGTATGAGGCTCACAGATGGTGCTGCAGGTGCATAAGATTGTTCTGTGGTACTGGGACTGTGTATGTGTGTTACTGCAGCAGAAAATAGTCATTTAGAAGGTTGCTGGAAGGACATACTATCTATATTCCTCTGTACCTTCTTCTCACCACCTCAGATTTTCTTTTTACCCACATGAATGTTTTTAATTCTAATGTCCCAGGGAGATATGAATCTTGGTTTTTCTCAATGGCTTACTGGTGATCTGGTGCCAATCAGACAAAAGTGCTTCAGATTTGTCAGTTCTGTAATGCCATAAAAATATATATATATATTTTGTGTATGACTGGTGCATCCGAAGTATACAGTGTACTCCCGGACAAAACCGTTATTTCTTGCTTGACTGGAGTAGTTCTTTAGTCTCAATACTTCTATTCAGATAAAGCAACATAAACTGTTACTCATAAAGAGCAATCAGAAATACTCAATTCTCAGGCATAGTAATGCAGCACTGCACATGCCTTTGTCTCAGTTCCAGCTTCGCTTCACACCCACATAAACACACAGCAGTGTTGATGAATGGTGGTCAGCCATAATGTGTGAACTCCCATCATTTTCACAAGCAATTAGAGATACTTAAATATGCAATAATGATCAGTTTGATTTAGTGGTTGAAATATTACACACAACGCACACCTTGTAATATTTTACTTTTGTATTGCTATTAGGATTTTCTTAAATAACTGGACACGTGTATGCATTTAAATAAGCAGGCCACTGCAGTGGATGAACTGCTTGCATGCTTGTGGAAAGGAGATTGTTAAGGTTTTAACACAAATTTGGAAAGTAGCTAATATGCGAGAGTAAGTGTGTTATATAGGGGTACAAAAAATTCACGGTCCGGTACGTATCTCGTTACAGTTAGGGGGAAGAAACGCAAAACATAAAATTGCTTTTCATTTTTTACTAATGCACTTTATAGTTAATTTTTAATAGTCATTTTTAAAACAAATGGAAATAAAATGCCTGCTTGGTTAAATTATATATAAAATAATATCTTTTAATATTTTATTAGAAAAATAACATTAATGCAGTACACTTTTTATTATATTGATTAAATGATCAATTTAATTGGCACAAATTAAATTGATTAAATAAAATTAAATAAATGGACAAATTGAATCGTTTACATTCGTTATTCCCCATTTGGGTAATACAGTTATGTATGTAGGTGTGTGTGTGTGTGTGTGTATGTGTGTGTGTGTGTGTGTGTGTGTGTGTGTGTGCGTGTGTGTGTTTTACATTTAATATTTAATTTTCTAAAGATATGATTTTCTAAGACATGAGCACATTTTATCAAATGTTTTTATTCCTTCCATCCTTCTTTCATTTTTACTCCCTCAATATGTGGGATTGTCAGGATTTTCTCCTTCTAAGAGAAATTCGTAAAGCTGGATTTAAAATGCTAAAGAATCCAAATCTATGAATAGCTATGGATTCTTTAGCATTTTCATGCATGCGCAAAACAAATCTTATTTCTGGTACAGAGTGAGTAGCCACAACGACACAGCGCTAACTCTTGTATTCTGTACACATGTTCAGCGAACCAAAAACCCTGTACTTTGGTACGAACACGTACCGTTACACCACTAGTGTTATACTAAAGATGCTGTGCTGTTGTTGAGAATGTGACCAAAGCTAGGGAGGTTGGGTGGAGTGATGATGCTGCCAGTATGTATGAATGGGAAAATAGTGAACTGGCTAGTTTATGCATATATGATATACCAGTACAGAGTCTTTAACACACTCCAGCACACAAAGTCAACATGTCAAGTCAAGTCAAGTCAAGGTTATTTCTATAGTGCTTTTCACAACAGACATTGTCTCAAAGCAGCTTTACAGAAATCAACAGTCAATGTGAATGGTGTGCATTTATCCCTGATGAGCAAGCCGTGGCGACTTCTATGGATGGACATCTATCCATCTGTCCATCCATCTATTAATCCACCCACCTGAAATCATGTGTTCAAGTTTGTTAAAAATTAAAAATAAATAGAAAAAAATAAATAAACTGATAGTTGGAATAAAATAAGATGTGAATGTTTATTTTATGTTTTTATTGAACAGGAATTAAATAGATTTTTCCTGGCAAACATTATGCAGTCCACTGTATTTTTGGTAATGTTCACTTGGGTCTTATTTCACACGATCACCCAATGTCTCTAATCCAATTCAGCAATCTGCTTGCCCCTGAATATGATATATGTAGGACATTAAGATCTGCAGTGGTTTTTGGATAGGCGGTATATTTCCTGGAAATGGGCAAGATGATACTAAACTATTTGCTGTGTATGTACTTTGATCCTGATTGACATGATTACTTCAGAGCAAGCAGCTCAGGGATAGAGAGCTATTAAACATTCATCATTCTCGGCCAGCTGAATCAATAAGTTGGAAATGAAATTCAAACCATGTCCTTCTACAGAACTACAATAATGTCGTTCAATTATACAAATGAAATAGCGAACAGCAGTATTAATAAGCCTAGCTTAGACCTTGTGGAGAGGGTGGTTTATGACATTTCTAAAAAGAAAAAAACTTAGATTTACAGTAGGATCTTTTTCATATGCTTCGTTATAGATAGTTCTCTGTATGATTTTCATTGATTTTATAGAGTCACATGGTCTGCCTGATCAGTTGCAGGGATATCTATTCTGAACTATAGTTGGCTCTATTTAGAAACCAGTATAGAGTAGCAGGATAATGTGTAATATAGTCCAAAAGTATCTCGAGAAATTTAATATCAAAAATAACAAAAGAGAAAGAGTCTAGCGTAAGCATTAGACTCAGATTTGTCTGATGCAATGCAGAGTGCATTAAAATCATGTAACACACACCAAGCTGTGGATTTCCCACTTATAATATAATCATTGCACTGACAGTTAAAACTGCTTTTTGATGTTTGCAGTGAAAAACTGACAGACACACAGAGAGATTGTGTGTGTGTGTGTGTGTGTGTGTGTGTGTGTGTGTGTGTGTGTTCAGTGCATCTGTGCTGCTAGTAATACTGAAGCTGTTACTCTTCATTTCTTGTGCTCTTCTAGAGTTTGCCAAATACAAAATTGGGATATTCACTTCCTAAGTTAAACAAATTGTGAAATAAGAAAATGTTTATAATCGTTGTCTTTCCTTTTCTTACACCACACACATTTTTTTCTTGTAAATGTCCTTGTAAGTGTCTCTGCGACCAAATCGATTTCTTCTCCTGTGGCAGCCATTGTGGAATGAAATAACAGGAATTAAACCCTAATGAATATATTTGAGCTTGTGCAGATGCTACAGATGTGGTTTATGAGCTCTGACTAGTGTACCCCTATGACCGTCCAATTAGAGCACGTGAAAATGCAGAAGTTTTCATGCCTCGGGGTTAATACATATTAATTTCTATTCAAATATATTAAAATGTAAATCAGTGATTCTGAGAGCGTTTAGGCGAGCAGTGAAGGCCTTGCTGGCCCTAATGGGCCACCATTGGAAAAAAAACAATTGTTTATAAGGCAGCACTTTAGTCTAGAATGCTTATTTAAACTGAGAGGGACAGAGACAGTGTAAGTGTACAATGTGGTAGTGCAATAAGCTTGTAAACATTATTGAGTCAAGCAACAGACTTGAGTGGAATTATATGGGCAGTGAGTGCAAACACTGTAATAGTGCAAACATTGTAAACCGTGGGAAAAATGAATGGAAGTGAGGTGGTCGGATAATGCTGGTCAAACATTAACAGCAATAGGCTTCTCTCAGGTTTAAGATAAGAATTGCTCAGGGTTATATTGCACTAAACACATCCATAGTTATTTTGAGTGCATTTTTATGAATGTTATCAATAATTAGTCTACAATCACTATTTTTACTGATATTTGATTAAAAATTAGATATGGAAATCATGTTTAGGCAAGCTCTAAAATGTGTGAGATTTTATATTATGGACATGAGGAATATTATAAATATGGATAATAGGCTTAAAAATGATGAATACAAATAAATTCTATAATGTATTACAAGCCCTATGATTGTGAGCCACTGTTTGTTTGTTTCTGTGTTTCTGGCAGAAACTGGTCCCATCAACCCACTGCTAATAGAGAAGTATAACACTCCTGGCTTTGTAGGCTGTCTGTCCAGAGTGCAGTTTAACAACATCGCTCCTTTGAAGGCGGCTCTTCGTCCACATCTCACTGTCTCCGTCTCGCATCAAGGCAAATTGGTTGAGTCCAACTGCGGTGCGTCCCCACTCACCGTCTCACCGATGTCTGCTAATACTGACCCCTGGAACCTAGAGGGAGGTAAAAACAGCAACTTGTGTTAAAATAAAAGTATAATTGAATTATAATCAAGCATTGATTTACTGGTCATTATTCATGAAGCGATACATATAAAACTTTAAATGTAAAACTCCAAGCAGACATTTAATTTGGAGTCTTTCCAAACAAAGTAATAATAAAAATATTTTAATTACTATAAAACCTTCCAAACTAACCATTACCAAAGGGGAAAATTTATTCTTCCCAATTCTTTATGTATCACATGTCTTTCTTATTATGCCATCAATAAAATTGTGATATACTGTGTTGAAATTAATATCACAACCAGCCATACCCAATTCATAGCACACAATGCTTTTCTGTAGGCACTGACTTTCCCTTCAATGAAGAGCGAGTCATATCAGCTGGGTTGAACAGGAATTCAACAATAATCGGAGGTAGAAAATGTGAAAACATAATTTGCATTGGCTTCTTCAGGTCTCTCACCTTCATGGAATTTTTACAAAACAATCTTCCTTCTCGATTTAGGCGTCATTGCAGTTGTGATCTTCACCATTCTGTGCACTCTGGTCTTCTTGGTTCGCTACATGTTCCGCCACAAGGGAACATACCACACCAATGAATCCAAAGGGGCAGAACGCTCCGAATCAGCCGATACGGCCATCATCAACGCGGAGCCCCATTTCACAGAGGCCCTCGAAGAAAATAAGAAGGAGTGGTTCATTTAATAATAACGCTTTCACACTCATTGAGGATGAGAACAAAATGTAAAATGCTGTAATGATATATGGAGGTATATGGCTGTGCAAGGATTGATGTCCGTTTTTGCACTGGCCCAGACTGTATAATTTGTAGATGAATGAAATAGTGGCGTAATGGGACAGACAACCAAAGCAGGTCCAAAAAAGCAAGATGTGCACCAATGGGGAACAAAAGTGTGCCAGTTATCTGTCTTTTATTCTAGACTTTTTCCAAAGCAAATCGAGGCAAAGTGCACGAGGGCACGGTCACAGATCGCACGATGGACTCTCCAACAGACTCTGTAAATGTGGAGCAGGGGTACAATCTGGAATTTGCTTGTTTCCTTTTTTTTTTTTACATGTATTTTATATATTGTGCACTTTTTTTGATCAGGGAAAACCAAATGGCTTTGTTAATTTGTTATTAATTTGTCATAATTGGCCACTAACGGACTATTTCATTCTATTACTAAAATACAATCCTGTAGCCATGGACGTTAATTGCACTTTTGTGTATAGAATAAATACATATAATGAGCTGAAACAGAACCAGCTAGGACAGAAAATAAAGTATTTGTATGAAGCAAACTGACTCAGTTTTTTTTTCTGTTTTGAGATGCATACAGTGTTTAAAATTCCTTAAATTATTTCCTGTGTCAGTATTAAATTTGTAAGTAGGGCATCTACCACAATATATGAATTATAGACTCCCTATTTTAGCAAACAAAGCAGCAACAGAAATCGTTAGGATTCCGTTTTTTGCCCAATTCTGACTCCCACCGGCTGGAGACTACCTACTAAAACTACTAAAACTTGTCTTATACACCTACACATTTAATGCTGTATGTCCAAATCTACATTTTATTCTATTAACTTGGAGAACTTTAATATTTAGGGAGTATTATTTGAGCAGGCCTGTTTTCTGCCCACCTACATGGATTCGATCTCCCTATTTTTTTTTTTTTTCAGTCTAAATATCCAAAGAGTTACTAAAATGAGTCTGGTACACCTACACAAGTAATACTGTATGTCCAAATACAGTACAGCCAGGGGGTCGCATATTCACCGTCTATTTCAGCCCATTTCTTAATTTCGATACGTTCGCTGTTATTACTTATTTCCCCACCAGATGTCGCAATTGTGTTTGTGTGTCCCTCATTAGTTTTGAGTGTAAATTTTGTTTTTCTTTATTTTACTGTCTGCCCAAGTGATTTATATCCTTAGTTTGCTAAAAAAAAAAATACAAATTTTTATCGTTTTCTTTTTCACTGATTTTAGAGGTTTTTACTTTGGATTGTTCAGATGTTTCCTCCACTGAATTTTTGAGTTTTGACCTTCAAAGGTCAATAGAACTTTTACTTTCTCTCTTTGGCCCTTTTATGGATTTTGTGTAAATCAAAAACAAAATACAAGTTCAAGTCTCCCATGCAGTCGAACACCAATCCAAACCCTGGTCGTGACCGACATAGCTGACAGATAACAAAGACCTGCCAGTCATCTGGTGTTTATTTGTGTTTCATAGTAAAACAGTGTTTAGAGAAAGGGGAATCAGGTCCTAGATTGGTATTTTTCAGATGTGGATAGTAAATAAGAACTTCATTATTGTATTTAAATACAGTGCAACCGGAAAATATTCACAGCGCTTCACTTTTTCCACAATTTATATTACAGCCTTATTCCAAAATGGATTCAATTCATTATTTTCCACAAAATTCTATAAGCAATACGCCATAACGACAACATTATAGAAGTCTCTTTAAAATGTTGGCAACTTAATTAAAAATAAAAAACAAAAACAATCACATGTACATAAGAATCACAGCCTTTGCCATGACACTGAAATTGAGCTCAGGTGCATCCTGTTTCCACTGATCGTCTTTGAGATGTTTCTACTTGATTGGAGTCCACCTGTGGTAAATTTAGTTGAGTGGACAGGATTTGGAAAGGGAATGAATTTAATCCATTTTAGAATAAGGCTGTAACGTAACAAAATGTGGAGAAAGTGAAGCACCGTGAATACTTTCTGGATGCACTGTAAATAATATATTTTCTTTTAAACAGCACTAGTCTTGAAACTTTTTGATACCACCATATAATACTTTTGATACTTAAATCTATTAAAAAGTGAGGACCTCTGTTCTATAGAATAAAGAAGAATAACCTTTATTTGTCACATATACATTACAGCACAGTGAAATTCTTTTCTTTGCATATCCCAGCTTCTGTTACTGTTACGTAAGTAGAAATGTAAAAGCGATACTTTCACTGAAGTAATATTTAAGCAGGAATTTGTACTTTTACACAAGAAAAGAAATGGTGTACTTAAACTACCACTACTGTATTTCATCCTTTAAAACACCAAGTGTATTCAGAAATTTTTGGCACAGGTAATGCATTATCTAACTAACTTATGTAACTAAATACATGCATAATTTAAAAAAATTGCAACTGAGCATTGCAATTCTTTACAATTGTTTTTTGTTTTTTTTGTATAAAAAAAACATCATACTCAACCCAGCATTTTCGATGAGTCATCATTACAAAGTGTTACTATCCTGTAGCACTCAAGTCTGTTACCTTAACATTCAGTCTTTGTAATAATTGGAATATTACCAGGAAATTGGATCATCCAAACCTTTTAAAGATAAGGAGGAAAAAAAAAATATCTTAAATGTTACATTTAAGATTGTAAGTAAAATTTGTAATTAAAAAAAATATCCTCATACCCTAATATGGACATAAGTTAAGCATATGTTGTGTATTTGGTATTAGTTACATTCAACCCTGTTGTCAACAAAATAACAATTCTTTTTTTTTAGCATTCACTGTTGAAGAAACTGCATATTTTTATACTTTCAATCTATCAGTTCTATCAAACGTTTACTTACTGTCTATGAATTAATGGCTAGTGGGTGTCTTTTACCTTATTACTTATTAATACATTGTCTAAAATGTTGTTCCTGATGATTCAGTGAAAACAAAATCTTATCAATGTTTATAAATTGGAGGGTTGTCTGTGTCATGCTTTAGGTTGAGAGAAAGCTAAAGCTAGCTGCAAGTACATTGGTATTTCTGTCTGAATTGTAATCTGTTGAGGATCTTTAATCCATGTGACTACACAAAGCATGCCAGAAGTGAATGCTTTCAGTTTGCAAATTCTGTTTTTGCAGTAACTATCTATAATGAATGTAGTTTGTTTTGGGGGTTTTTTTTCAGACGTTATGCCGTGGCATTATACACCTGGTTAAACTGAAACATGTACCACATCATTTGATTTCAAACATTCCACCCACACATTTTTCAGCACTGTTTGATTTGAGCAGAGAGATACTTTTACTTTCCATTTTTTTTTTATTATCTTTGTTTATATTTGATATTTTTAGATCACAATATATATTTTTATAGACATTTTCTGTTGCTTTGTAACATTAAAACACAGTCAAACTTCCCTTTTATGCTCAAGGGTAAGATTTTGTGTGTGTGTGTGTGTGTGTGTGTGTGTGTGTGTGTGTGTGTGTGTCAGCAGAATCATAATACCGCCATACCACAAGTCACAAGTTCTCTGTAATCACTGAAAAACGGTAACACACTAATAAAACACCGTCACAGAAATCCAAAAAATGTTAACAATATCAACGATTGTAACAGAGGTTGACTCCAACATTTAAAACAACAAGTGTATCCAGACATTTTTAACACAGGTAAAGCATTAACACAACAACATACATGCATAATTAGGATAAATTGCAAAGTTAAGCATTACAATTCTTTACAATTGTAATTTTTTTGTATAAAAAACATCATACTCAAACCAGCATTTTCGATGAGTCATCATTACAAATTTTTACTATCCTGTAACACTCAAGTCTGTTACCTTAACATTCAGTCTTTGTAATAATTGGAATATCAACAGCAAATCAAATCATCCAAACTTCTTGAAGATTAGGAGGAAAGGAAAAATATTTTAAATGTTACATTTAAGATTGAAAGTAAAATTATTAATAAAAACAAATATGCTCATACGCTTACATAGACATAAGTTAAGAACATTGAAACAGAGGTTGACCCCAACATTTATTTCTCAGTGGTTTTACTGTAGAGATTATATTTAGTATTGATATAAAATAAAGCTAAACTTTGGGAAAAATTGGGAACTTTTTTTATTTTGTTGTACATAAACCACTTTGGAGAATTTCTAAAACGATTACAACCTGATACATATGAATTCCAAATTTCAAGAGATTCAGACTGAACTATAAAGCAAAGTTTGTGAATAGTAGATTTTAAATTGTGGCTGTGAAGATTTGGGCTCATTACCCTTCAAGAGCATTAAAGAGGTCAGGAACTAATTGTTAGGCGAGGAGGTCTGTAGTGCAGACATTATTTCAGTTCATCCAAAAATGTATTCATGAGCTGAGGTGAAAGGTCTGTGCATGTCGCTCAGGTTTGTCTTGTCTAATTTTTCATACCATGTCTTCATGGGCGTCTTAGATTCAGTGAAGAGGAACTGTAATATTTTTAAGTACAGAAGGTTCCTCTTTACATCACTTCTGCTTTTTTCTCCCAAGGTTGAAGAATAGAATGTGTGTCTACATTGCGGGTTTGCACATACATAAAAATTTGATCGATTAATTATTTGGATTAGCCAGGAACCTTTAGTTTAACCGCGTTTGCGCCGGAAGAATTCAACTGAAATCCCAAACAAATTCTTAAACAAATCCATGAGTTTTTACTTTTGGTTTCGATTTGAAGGGGAAACAGGGATAAGCTAATTCAGGATCTAGTTACATTTGTGTCTGCACTGTTTCTTGAACTCGGACACACTAAGGACGATTCTTTGACAATGACGAAAGTTTCATGTGTCACGTTTCTGACTTTTTTAACTTTGGTTGAATCCTCAACAAGAACCTACTACATCGGTATTCGCGAGGAAAAGTGGAATTATGCTCCCGGTGGGCGAAATCGAATTACCGGCACTGGTATCAATCATCATTTGTAAGTTCTTTGTTTATTGAGGCAATAAAATTCTAGATCACCAGAACACCGTTTACACACTTTATTACACTCTATACTGTAAATTCATAAGCGTGGCGCGGCCTACGGTCAGAGGGCGGGTTGGTTCAAAATATTTAAAGTATATCTTAAAGTATTCAAATGACATCAAATAAACAAAATACAAAGCTGAAATAAATAAACATATAGGTAACAAATAATTTATATTTCATATTTAACATTTTGCTCAAAGATTCGTCTGGCAATATCAGATAGATATGTAGACCTCCCCCCTACAATGGACCATACCATTTCTTATTATCATTACATGTACCATATTTATGAATAATTTATAAATATTATATTTTCAACGTTTTTTTTTAAATGAATGTTAATCAAATTTGTCATTTGTTGAGAGTAAAATGAACTAATTTAGACTCATTTTGTTCGCCAACTAAATACTAGGCCACTAAATGCAAATGACTAGAACACAGTGTGTGTGTGTGTGTGTGTGTGTGTGTGTGTGTGTGTGTGTGTGTG
>JAAIIK010000033.1:99565-112720 GCA_014706435.1 Silurus glanis | reverse complement strand
GTGTGTGTGTGTGTGTGTGTGTGTGTGTGTGTGTGTGTGTGTGTGTGAGTGTAGCATAGAGGATCAGAGGTGCAGAAAGAGTTCTTCCTTCTGTTCACTGTGATGGATGAGACCAAAAGCTTGTATCTGCTGAAAAATATTGAGCAGTTTGGTAGTGATGAGACAGAAAAAGATGACCCACAATTTCAGGAGAGCAACAAAATGAGCTGTAAGCTACAACAGTATGACTGCACTTAATTATTTAGGTGAATATGCATCTATTTTACAGTTGTCTCATTAATCCACTTATTTGTCTGTGTTTTGTGTGTGTATGTGTGTGTGTGTGTGTGTGTGTGTGTGTGTGTATGTGTGTGTGTGTGTGGGTATGTGTTCTCTTTTAGCTGTAAATGGCTTCATGTATGGAAATCTTCCTGAACTTAATTTGTGTGAGGGGGACCATGTTGTGTGGCACCTGATGGCATTGGGCTCAGCGCATCTCTATAGCGTTTACTTCCAGGGCAACACGATTCAGCTGGACAACACTACACGGGACACGGTCAATCTCTTCCCGCACTCTAGTGTTACTGTCTCAATGAAACCTGACAATGACGGTAATGGAATAAGTGTGTACAGATACAAAAAAAAAAAAATTTATAAATTTATAATATTCATGTCAATTGAGCAATGATGAACTAAAAAAGTGCTTGTGTCTGTATGAGGTTATCTAATAGATAAAGTAAAATTAAGAACAGTGTAGTGTTTAATTTAAGATTTTACTGCTAGGCATTTTTTTATTGTATATATGAGTATACAGAGAATCTAGCTACTTAAATGAAACACTTTTTGCACTAGCAATGTCTTTAATTTTTCAGATTGAAATGAATGTCAATTCAACGATTTACATGAATGTCTTGTAGTTTCGTTTAGATTCCTCTTGCCCTGTTTTGATTTGATTTGATTCACTTTGTCCCGTCCAGAAACCCATGAAATATTTTGGAGATAGAGCCTGATAGAGCCTGAACTGATTTTGCTTTGAAACTGTTTTTTGCTTGAGCACTGACAATAAAGCTATAGCTCAGAGCTATAAATAATATATACAATATAAATATAGCTCAGAGCTATAAAACAGCTAGCCATTTCAATTGGTCAAATAGAATGACGAAGCAATTTTGAATTCAACTAAAGGTTAAGTCAAAGTTGAATTCAATGGACAAAGTAATAAATTCCTTGTTTGCCAATTAGTAGTAGTAGATTAGTCTTTTTTTTTTCAATTAGACCTTTATAGATAGAAACTGTGTTTTAAAAAATAGCATTGGGAGCGACAATGGTAAATCAGAATGACCACAGACCATCAGAATTAAATAATAATTACGTATAATAAGCAAACAAGCTAAGCAGGATATGTGGGTCTCTGAATTTACATTTTGTTACAAGAGATTGTGTGAATTAAAGTTAAAGTTGAGTTTAAGGTGAATCGATAACGAAGCAATTTCCATTTATTAATTATATTATTGCAATTTTCTTTCACTTGTCATTTGTTTTTTTTGGTTTAGGACTCTTTGAGCTGAGCTCTCTTACAGCTGATGACTATCGTGGTGGCATGCGGCAGCTGTACATGGTAAAACGCTGCACACCGAGTCAGAACCAAGAGAGTACCTTTCAGCCCGATGTGTATTTCTACTTGGCTGCTGAAGAGGTGGAGTGGAATTACGCCCCAAACCGAACATGGGAGTTGGAGAAACATAAAACTACTCTTGATGTAAGGTGAGTGCTGGTCACAAGTGTTGAAACTTTTTATTATAAACGGATTTTGAAACAGAATATGTAGGCAATATCTTGTTTGTTTGTTTTTTTAAGATGTATTTTGCTGTGTTTTATTGTGTACTGTTTTAACTGACATACATTAACAATTGTGATGTGAAATCCTAACTCTGGAGTGTTTTTACAACTTAACTATGCTATATGTTAAAACAGATGCTGAAATAAATATTAGTAAGTTGATGGTAAATTTTTTCTTTTACTTTTTCTCATTTTGCCTCTCAGTCCTGGAAGCATTTACCTCAATAAATCAGAGAATAGGATTGGGCCTGTTTACAGAAAAGTGGTGTACCGTATGTACAAGGATGAGACTTTCACAGAACAGGATACCAGGGGTTCTGATGAAGAGCATTTAGGCATTTTGGGTAAAACATATTCATTTATTATATGTCAACACATTTATTATAGTATTCATTATAATATTTCAACATATTAAAGTTTTCAGGCAATCTGTGAAGTTTTTGTTCTGGTTTATTTTATTACTGTAAATCACAGCCCAATATTATAAATGTTACATTTGTTTAATGACAAATGAATAAAATGAGTTTAATGAATGAGTTTATTCCAAACATCAGTAACTTAAAAAACAACTAGGTCTATAACATCAAATAAATATTAAACTGAATATCTAAGTGAAATGTGTAAATAAGCAAAATAATATTTTATTTATAATAATGAACCTATTTTCTGAAAAGCTGGATTATATTAGTTTTATAAATCTGTCATATGGCAAATCGTGTTAAAGGTTTCCCATGCTCAAGGTTGTGAAATTTTACTCTAACCTAACTCCTTATACTTGTAATTTTAAGCCCCCTTGTTAGATGAATACTGAACAGTGCATAGCTAAATTATAACATTTTTTCCATGTGCAGGTCCCATTCTTAGGGTGCAAGTTGGTGAGAAGGTCCAGGTTGTATTTAAGAACAATGCCACTAGGCCCTATTCAGTTCACGCTCATGGAGTGAAGGCTATTTTGGCCAAACCTGTTGAACCAGGTACACTACAGCCAATCTACCCTTTAGATAACATTTACTAGTATAAATGTAAGATATGTGCTTTATATGAAAAAGAGTGTCGTCTATTTGTGTGTGTTAGGTAGCACAACAAGGTATAACTGGACTATCAGTTCAGGTCCTGGACCCACTGAATCAACCTGCACGACCTATGCCTATTACTCATCAGCCAGCTTTCTTAAGGTAAAACATTGAACATTGTTACAAGGTGCAAGAGAGGATTGAGGAGATTTTGCAAGAATGCTTGTGTAATTACGTACAACCATATACATATACAAAAGCTCATTAAATAAAATAGTAAGCAATTTCCTAAGGGTCATATTGAAGTGCTCCATGCTTCTGTAAAAGGATGCCAACTGGTCAGATATTGAATGTTTTTGGCCTGTCAGTGCAGTTATTCTAAAACATTTAGGACAGAACCAACTTGCAGACTACACAAACTCATAGAGCAGATCATTTAGTGCAGAAGGAAAACAAATGACATGCTCATGGCTGCAACACTCATGACCATGTTCTATTCTGCCATGTTGAGAACGATTCAATAGTCTGTATCTGTTGTTTATAGTTACCAGTCAGCATAAGGCTTAATTCCACAACAGACAAACATCCAAGACAATTGTGTGTTTTTAACTTTGTAACACTTCAGAGAAGAATCTTTCCTGTTCCAGCATGGCAGGACAATGCCCATAGGCGCAAAGCAAGGTTTGAAAGACATGGGTTTCAAGAATGGAGTGTGTCATAGCAAAATCTGCCACAACAATAGCTGTGTCTTCTGGTACCAATAACATCTTAAAAATAATTCTTCTCTACTATTATCTTTTAGAAACTCCCCAACTTTTGGCCTTCCCCAGTTACCATTATACTAAGACATTTCTCTTTGATGCATCATTTATATTTGTATTTAGGTCTAATCATTTCATGTTTGGGGTTGGACTAAAAAAAATAAAGAATCATGTTATTCCTACCCTTTCCTTGCCATTTTTATTGTTAGTGACTACAAAATTCTGTGTGTGTGCTAAAAGTAATTAAAAAGCGTGTTATGATGGTTCAGCCAGGCGCATTTCTGTACAAGGCAGCCTTCCACGGGGCACCATGACCCTGCTTAAAAGATGATATAACCAAGCGTGTCCTGCAACTCAGCAACTTCCCAAATCAAGTAAAAAGCCTTCCCAGAAGAATAAGGCTGTTAGAGCAACAATGGAAGGACTAAATCCATAGTATTGACTATGCATTCTGAATAGGATGTTTAAAAGGTATTTAGGTGTAAAGGTCTATATGTCCAATGCATCCTGTTGTTCTCAGAGAATGTTTTTGAGTTTAGCAGTTTTCATGGCTCTAAAAAGCTTTTCACATGACACTTCAGTACTTCTATACTGTATATACAGGTTTTGATCTATTAATCTATTGTATGTCAATTTCCCGTTGTCAGGATTTGGCGAGTGGCTTAATCGGACCATTAGTGGTGTGTCGAAAGGGGACTCTGAACAAGACAAGACAGCGGACAGATGTGGATAAAGAATTTGCTCTGCTCTTTATGGTGTTTGATGAGAATGAATCGTGGTATCGAAAGGATAACATACAAACTTACCTAAAGAAAGACCCTGAAAAATTTGACATTAACAGTGACGACTTTATGGAAAGTAACATGATGCATGGTGAGCATGAACGGTTCTAAACACAATGAACAACAAAAATTTTGCATTAAGTAATACAAAATTGCTAGCGGTTTAATGTAGAGAGAGAGTGTGATGCTTGCTCTACATTAAATTGCTCTACATGAACAAAACTACACTTTGCATTTGTTATTGGTCAGAGAATGTATAAGTATTTTAATGTATTTTTCTTTTATAAATATTATATACAGTATATGTAATTTCTATCAGTGCAGATTTGTGAAATATCAATAGTTAAAAAAGAAAAAAACAGTAATCTATCGATTGGACTAAAAAAAAACCATCATTTTGTTAATATACAGTATATAATATAAGATCTGTAATGTTTTTCACTGTAATGCTTTCTCCATGTGCTGATCAGGTATTAATGGAAAGCTGTATGCTAACCTGCATGGTCTGAGGATGCAGCAGGGAGATCGGACCGAATGGTATTTAATGGCACTGGGGAACGAAGAAATGTACACAGTGCACTTTCATGGTCAGAGTTTCGTATACAAGGTACACATTTATTTAGTAATATAGACACAGCATGTACACATAGACATGAACATTAACACTGTATCTACTATATCCATCTCTCAGACGGATCACCCCCACAGAGCTGATGTGTATGGATTGTTTCCTGGAACCTTTAAGACTATTGAACTACAGGCAGGAACTCCAGGAACTTGGCTTCTCCACTGTCATGTGATGGATTACATGGACTCTGGAATGGAGACAACTTTTACCATTGAAGGTTTGAATAAGAACAGTTTTTGATATTGGATTGTGGATTTTCAATGATTCCCTATTTATTTGATTTCATTTATTTAAATTAAATATTCTTTCAAGTAGTAAGAAATTAAATGAAGAGAAGAGTTACAGACAAAGAATCAGATTAGATGTTCAAGGAAATTAAAAAGATCGCCCCAAACACAAAGCCCTTGTTAATATTATGAGCATGTTTTAATTAAAACTTTTTTCCCCGCCCAATGCAGCTACAAATCGCAAATCTCGATCAAATGGTAAGACACTTTAAGAAATAAAAAGTTAGTTACAAAAAGTTACAAAAGTTACATTTTCTTTGTTGCTGGGGTGCTTGAAGTTTCATAAAAGTGTTAAAAGATTGTCTAATACCTAACCAGTTGTTTTGAAATTGATTACAGCTTGAAATACTAATTAATATATTTAGAATTTAACAAGTATTTGCAATGGTTTCATACTTAATATAATGGTTTCATACTTAAAAAATATACACTGGAACACTAACAATTACAGCTCGATTCACTGACAGATCCACTCAATATAATCCTTTTTTTTAGATTCTAGCTATTGAAATCAGGTGCACTTTTATGTACTAAAACTAAATCTGCAACAGAATTATGTCTTGTGAGATGTTGTCTTGTGACTTGTTTTTATTCTATAAGTCAAATTGGACAAGAGTTACAGACATACACAATCATTTGTGATATGAGTGTTTTCATTAAAATGTTTTTTTCCTCCAATGTAGATGCAACTTCCACAGCCTGGACAAATGGTAAACATAAATTTTTTTTTTTGTATTTATTGCTTGTTAATTTCAGACTAGACAGTGTGTCCATGCTATATGGACAGAAGGTTTTTGAACACCTGACAATGTGCTTTTTGAACTGCACATTTCACATTTAGTTTCCATTTGCTGTTCTTAGAACATAATTCTTCTAGGAAGGTTTTCCATTAGAGATTGGAGTGCTGCTTGTGGAGATTTGTGCTAATTTTGACACAAGGGTGTTAGTAAAGTCGGGAACTGGTGTAAGTGAGGTGAGGAGGCCTGGGGTGCAGTCAGCAGTCCAATTCATTCTAAAGGTGTTCAATAGGTTTGAGGTCAGAGGAATCAGGCCACTCAAGATCTTTCACTCCAACCCATGTAAAGCATATCTTCATGGAGCTCACTTTGACATGCTGGAAAATGTTTGGGTCTTCTAGTCCAAGTGAAGGGAAAATGTTATGCTATTGTATCCATAGACATTCTTTACAATTGTGTACCTCCAGCTTTGTGGTAACTGTTTGGGAAAGAATCACATATGACTGGAAAATTCCAAAGTTTGGATTACATTTAAAATATCTATTTTTTGCTTGATTTATTTTTTATCTGAGACTCACCAGCAGATTTTCTCCTTTTTCAGGTGCCAGATTTATGGGGTGTTTTTTTCAAATGCTGCTGACCATCATGCTCAGCTTCTGGCTTGAGTAACTTTGCAAAGCTTTTTTGCCACAATTTTGCAACTTTTCCAGTTGTAAAATATAATGTATTATACATTCTACTTAGTTTATTTTAAGCTGTAAGATTTAAGTGACTGTATATTATTAGTCTTGTTTTTTGTATAGCTGAGATCAGAACAATAGAAAGTTCAGACACGAATTGTTATCTAGTTTTGCTAGCTAGTTTACTAATTAAGTGTTACTGACTAAGAACAAATCGCACAAAAAAACTTTAAAGAATCTAAATAACTACAGTTTGTGGCGTTTGTGTATAAGAATGTAACTAGATATTTTTAAACTTTAGCTAAAGCTGCTTACAGAACATATAGCTAACTAGATTTCGACATTAAAACAAGCAAAAAATACTTGTATATAAGCCTACCTTTGGGCACACAAGTATCACTGAGGAAGTCTTCAGTTCCTTGTTCTCTGTTCCAACAAAAGTCTATGCAATTGCAACAATGCTGGCTGAAAATATTTAGTATATGATGTATATTGTAATAGTAGTTATTAGTGTAGTATATTCCGTAGTACTGTGATGAAAGAGTCGGAAGAACTGGAGACCTCATTTGCCTTTATCTACCTCCAGGCTAAATTTCTACTGGTCGAGAATAAAACCTAAGCAAAAAAAAAAAAAAATAAATAAATAAATAAATAAATAAATCCATATATACATACATATATATTCATAGTCATAAGTTTATATATTTTATATCCACTAAAGACTACTTAACTACTACTGAGCTGAATATGAATATAGTGTTCTTTACATTAAATCAGAGATGGGAAGTAACGAAGTGCAAATACTTCTTAGTTACTGTACTTAAGTAGATTTTTCTGGTATCAGTACTTTACTTCACTATTTATTTTTCGGACAACTTCTTACTTTAACTGTTTACATTTTTAAACAAATATCTGAACTTTCTACTTCTTACATTTTCAAACCAGGCTCGTTACTTTAGTATTAATTTGGTGACATGTCAATATTTTTCCTTCTCATTGTGCCATTTTTCAGCCCATCAACCAATTTCCTGTCATTGCGCATCTTTTTCAATCTACTGGTGTATCATTTCCTGGTTATCACACACTACAGATGTTGACTAGTTTACGAATCTAACAATGAGCAAGACAAAAGGCAACAAGAAGTATAGGGTTAACGTGGATGAGACAGTGGGAGTCGTAAACATGAGTGAGAACTAAAATTATGCTATTTTTTATTGTACTGATAAGAGCAATACATAATTTAAATTTGTAAAGGATATACTTTTATTTGTATACACTCATATTAACAACAAAACGCTGTGCTTTTGTAAAATAAAGAAAACAGACCTATTAAGAGGTATTAATTTAAGGTACATTTAGAACAGATAAAAATGTGCGATTAAGTTGCGATTATTTGTGAGTTAACTCACGCCAATCATGCGATTAATCGCAATTAAATATTTTAAACGATTGACGGTATGAGGGATTGACTAACATTAATATGAGGTAGTAATAATAGCTACTTTTTACTTAAGTACATGTCAGAACTCAAACTTTTTACTTTAACTTGAGTAAAAAAGTACAGTCAGTACTTCAACTTTTAAAACATGAGTATCTGTACGTCTTCTTAAGTGAAAGATGTGTGTACTTTTGCCACCTCTGTATTAAATACATCAGAAACATTTACTTACAGGAATGTTACAGGGAATAAGCAAATTTTCAATAATTTTGAATATTTTTGAATTTAATTTGAATCTGTTTCACATTTTATTTGATTGATTTAAAATAATTTGTAAATAAGTGGTGTTTATTTTATTTATGTACATCATTGTATACCATGCGGTGTCAAATGTATTAAATTTCTTAATCACCATTATAAAAGACTTTCATTTCATTGTCTGTTTTTAGGTGGGAGTGATTGGGGGGAGGGGTGCTGTCTTTATTTTCAGGCTACAGAAAATGTACATGTGCAAACAAATTGCCAGTGCAAGTGCAGGCACACAAGTAGAAATCTTGTGCCTCCCAGATCGAGTTTTAATTAAACACATTACTCTTTAACATGCATAATTTGTGGCCTATAGTTTGTTGCTTGCATGTTTTTATTGTGGAATATTTGTTGCTTCCTTTTTTTGCTTTATTAAAGTGTCTGCACAAAAGAAAAAAAAAATCTGGATTCAAATGTATAACATCTAACGATGTTAAAAGTGCAACTATAGTAAGCAGCTTCATCACTCAGGAAAATTGCTTTTTTTTCTTTTTACAAAGGCTGTAAAAAAAGAAATCATGTATTTGTACTGTACAATAAACAGTAGTGACAATGAGTAATGATTTGTTATCTTTTTTAATGATCTCATACAAATCTATTACAGAATACAAACAATATCTAAAAATATATGTTTTATTCGGTTACATTTTTTCGAACAGTCTTCAATAATTTAGAACTCCGCAAAATACCAACTATTGTTCTGAACTAATTTAAGCATTTGCCAAACGTATTGGCACGACTTGATAATATTGTCACTTCTATTAATAATAACATTGGCTGATTGATAAATGCTGTAGGTACTACACTTTTGTTGCATGTTATATGTAATTACTATTCTACTACTAAATAAATTTCCCCAGGTCATGTTTCATTTGATTTTGCATACAGAACAGTATTAATGCTGTAATACCACTGGTAAATGAGGCTGTGTTTAAAATTTCATGCGTACTAAAACCTCTATTTTTCTAGCTCAAAAACTGGGCCAAAGGAGATTCTGGGCTCATGGTAAAAATAACCTGGCCTACTTGCAGCCATTTGTTAATAATATAACTGCAAAATGATTAATCATAACATTGCTATTTTATTTGTTCGCTTATAAAGCTATCATGACAAAGTGTGTGACAATTGTAAGATAGAAGTAAACTGCGTTATAAAGCCGGCTACTGAGATGTTTTAAACAGCAACTGAATGATGGCTTTGCTTGTAATAAAAGGAAATGTGTATGGGTGTGTGTGTGTGTGTGTGTGTCTGTGTGTGTGTGTGTGTGTGTGTGTGTGTGCGTGTGCGTGTGGGGGTGGGTGTACTGCTCAGATCTGTCACATTTTTATGGCCGAACTTCATCGGTACCATCATCATCGTCGCTTTGTTGTTCAGGAGGAAGCGGCCGTGTGTTATTGGCACGGATGCTGATCAGGTGAGGGGAGGCGGAGATCAGGTTGGCCACGCCCCCCGCAGTCACACCGGTACCATCCAGATTTACCTGACTCAGTTTCTTACCGTGAAGAAACTTTAATCCTGGGAATGAGACAAGAATTTAAAGTCTGTTCATTACATCTTATATGTCACATTATTACATGGGGTGTTTCTGCTCAGCCCCTTGTTTTATAAGTACATTTATAAGAAATGCTGATTTATAAGAACCAGCTTTATTGTTAATAGATAGCTTTTAAACTGAAAAAAGATAATAATAATAATAATAATAATAATAATAGAATCTACAACCTTGTCTAATCTGTCATTTAGAATCTATGATTTACAAATATGCAGTCCATAATCTTATAAACTATTGACGGCAATCTACAATCTGTAACTGATCAATTACTATATATAATATAGGGTCTGTATTCTACAAACTAATTCTTATTTTTGCATCATTTATATTGTTTTCACTTTACCCCGATCAGTGATGCGAGTTTTGCTCAGGTTCAGTTTGATCAGTTCAGTGCAGCGAATTAATGCTTTCAGTACCGAGTCTCCCACCTGTGTGCAGGACAAACCTAAAACCTAGACGAAAACAAAACACAGAGAAATTCACTAGAACTAGGGAAATGATTGAAAATTTAATAATGAACAAAAAGAAGAAAAATTTAATGACCATATTACTTATAATGTTTCACTTTTGTTTGCCATATTACCATTTAATACAAGTGTGTGAGTGTGTGTGTGTATAAGTACCTGTAAGTAAGGCAGGTGTGTGATGAACTCCGTGACTCCACGGCTCGTCACTGCTGTCCGGTTTAAACACAAGTCCATCAGCAGAGTGAGAGTAGACAGAGCTGATAAGCCCACATCAGTGAGTGGAGTGTTGCTCAGTGAAAGCTTCTTTAGCCTGGAGAGAGAGAGAGAGAGAGAGAGAGAGAGAGAGAGAGAGAGAGAGCACTTTAAAAATAGTTTTCAAAAATACATCACATCTATCATTATTATTTATTGGACCCATTCGCATACAGACTTCAATTAATAACTCATATGCTGAGGCATGTTTACACCTGACAAAAACTTACCAAAATTGGATAAAACACAATAAGCTTTCTGGTGACACTTTAGATAAACAGGTTGATGACTGTAGGGATTCGTGATCATTCAACTACTAAGAGCATTATCGAGGTCAGGAACTGATCGTTTGGCAAAGAGTCCTGTGGTGCAGTCAGTGTTCTAGTTTATCCCAAAGATTTTCAGAGGGGTTGAGGTAAGGACTCTGTGTAGGACACTCAATTTCCACACCATCCTTAATATACCATGTCTGTCTTGTCTGTCTTGTCTGTCTGTCTGTCTGTCCGTCCATCCATCCATCAATCCATTCATCCATGCTAGCAGCACAAACTTGGAAAGTGCTAGTTTTTTAATCTAGTTTAAGTGTTTAAGTGTAACCACTACAAGAAGTAAAGCAAGAAAGTTTTCTGTAGAGCCATGACAAGGGATTATTTAAGATTTTTTCAATCTGGGCATTGTATTCAAAATGATCATACTCTACACATACCGAGTCATTTTCCCCAATTGTGTGATACCCTGGTCAGTAATGTGTGTGTAGTCGCTCAGGTCGAGCTCCGAGAGCAGAGCGTGTCCGCAGAGGAAGAAAAGCCCCGCGTCGGTCACTGAGTGACGGCCAGGGAGCGTTAACTGAGTCAGATTCAGCCCTGCAACAAAAACGAATGGAAATCATTTATGCATTCATTTATGTAATCATTTATGCATCATTTATGCATTACTGACGCTCGTTTGCAGTGTGAACAGGGTGAAATCTGCTCTGCTGGAAACCCAGTAACACACACAGTGAGAAGACGGACCTGAGAGTATCTCGAGCGTGTGATCGCCGCTGCTGACAGGAACGCCGTGAAGACTGAGTGATGTTAGGGTGCGGTGTGCTGAAAGACACCGCAGCGATTCTTCTTTAACCTGGGTGAAGTCAAGGTGAAGAGTCTGCAGTTCGTGCAGATCGGTCAGAGCAGATACGTCACACACCTGAGGAGGAAAAAAAAAACAATAGGAAAGTCATAAGGAAATACACATGCTACATCCGTTCTACATTTTAATGGTATCTGGACACAGTGTGTCACAGCTGCCTGGACCATTATGAATCAGCATAGTCTGAACTTTGTAAGGACCCGGATTTAATAAACACTGGGACAGTAAGACACATTTTCCGAGTTATATGAACTCATACTCAAGTTCGTCACCACAAACGCATTGTTCCAGTGGACTAGAAGGATTCTTATGATTAAGGATTTTCTTTTACAATTGTTAAGGTCTTAGATGTTTTAATGTTTGTGGTATTAAAACAACCAACAGTGCAGCTGTGTGTGTGTGTGTTAAGACCCTTATTTCACAAGTGTAACAATGGCAGGGGTTTAAAGTCACAATCTCCTGATTACTAAGAAAATACAATACGTATTGGTTGGAGTGAACCAAAAAATGATGACATCATGCAAAAACCTGACACTACTCTTGCGACAAGCTTTCTAAAACGAGAGTAAAATCTGATTAACACGCGTCTGGTCTCAGGGTTAGACCTTGTATCCCATTATCAAACATAAGTAGTTAAAAAAAATGAAGGCAAGCCTCATACCTTCAGTGCTTCCAATAAAGCCCCGCCCACCAAACCACATAAACAGAATGGAATATAAAGTATAAAAATGGTCATGAAAAAAGCCAGAGCTTTTTTAGTTGAACTTAATTAACAGCTCTGTCCTAACTGGGTGTATACTCATAACCCATGTTAGTTATTGTTAGTAATTTTTTCTGAAAGGTTTTTGCCTTATATGTGGTTTGGTGTGTATTGTATTTTGTCTTTTTTTTTTTGGTTAGGCAAACCTTAAAGCCTTTACCGTTGCTTTGTTCTAACCATGAAAGATTTACGCTTGCTGATACAGTATGTGTGTGAGAGTGTGGGTTTGTGTGTGGACGAGTTACCTTGGTGTGTGTGATGCTGAGCAGACGCAGCTGTGGTACGCACACACGCAGTGCGGTTAGAGTTTCCTCTGTAACAGCGGTTTGGTTTAAACTCAGGTGAACGAGTGCAGGAGGACACGTCTGAAGGAACACCAGCAGACCGGCATCGCTTACTTTAGTGTGATCCAGAATCAACACACACAAGGATCTGAGAGCTGAACGCAAACACACAATCGCACACACTGTAACGTTACAGCTGTAGATAGATAGATAGATAGATAGATAGATAGATAGATAGATAGATAGATAGATAGATAGA
>JAAIIK010000033.1:33718-44792 GCA_014706435.1 Silurus glanis | reverse complement strand
TGTGTGTGTGTGTGTGTGTGTGTGTGTGTGTGTGTGTGTGTGTGTGTTTCAGGAAATGATTAAAGTGAGAAGGGATGCCTGTGAAAATATGAGCTATAGCGCCGGATCTGTTACACTGCTCGGCGTTAAGAGAAATAGATAAAAACATGCACATGCTACTGTCATGCGTTTCTCCATTGATGTCTAATTTTCCTCAATTCACCATCAGAATTGTTTTTTTACACAATGAATCATTTTTATTCAATGCCAGTAGAGATTTCTAATGCTGACATTAGCAAATCAGCAAAGCTGTTCACCACTGTTCAAGCTGTTCAGAGAATGTGTTGTTAAACCACTTCTATTTCTGGCCTACAAATAATTTGTCACAACTTTGTATAATTCATTTAAATTCCAAGTTGAACGCTCAATGCTAGCTGAAAGCTAGATTAGCTAGTTTCTTTGTGTGGTTTTCTTTAGGTGTCAGGGGGTTTACTAGAACGATACTAGATCCATTTCAAGCTAGCAAAATATTTAGTTACGTATATCTACTCCAAATGGCAACCCTTCAAAAAGTGCTAGTCAGCTAGCTAATTTTGAAAAAAGAAATGTCACTCTATTTCCTAGTTTGCCTTTATGATTAGCGTATGTATGTCAATGACCACATTTCATTGTAAAGCTTCCTAGATCACTGCATCTAATGCAAGGTATCTTTCTTTAGAAAATATTTTAATCATTAAAACCTTTTTTTTCCATTTTAATCGCCCACTGCCCACACTAATAATCTCAATTTTTTTTTTTACATGCTATATCTTTAAATAAACACACATATATTTTGTGTGGATGTTTTATGTGTCATTTATCTGTCAAAATTCAGAAGCCATGTATTATTTTTTACAGTATATTTACAGTAAAATTTCTGACTACTAGAGGGCGCTCAGGGCTCACTGAATTATTTGACTGATTACACCCTTCCACTCAATCACACACACCTAACGAGCTGAAAAGATCACAAGATCCCAATATTAAATTACAGATATTAAGTTATATGATTAGTGCATGGGGCTAAACTAGGACAATTGTGTGGTTAATTAGGGCCTAACTGTTTTCACCTGGACATAGATATGCAAACGTAAAGGAAATATTTAACCACAAACTCAGAACTCAGAAACTCAGAAAATTAAAATAGGTTGGATTAAAGAGCTATCTTTGTGTCTTAAAAGACCCAATAGACTGCTATCGCTGGGCAACATTTATAAGAAGAAGAAGAAAAAAGAAGCCATTTGCCTAAGGCATAGTGTCAGGGTTGTTGAAATACTGAATTACTGAATACCTGGATGTAAATATTGCAGATTGGGACACTAAATGGTTAAAAGATTGTGGGAACCTGACCATTACATCAATATAAGTTTGTTTACCCAAATTGTTCAAACAAAATTGTAGTCACATTTGTATAGAATGTCTTTGTTTCCTATAGCTTTAGAAATTTAATTTACTGGAACGACAAGAGTCAAAATATTTTCCATAATGATATTGCTTCTGTGCACAAAGCAAACTCCAAAACTAGAGTGGAAGAAACTTGTTTTGAACTTGTTTTCCAAGTAAAAACCTTTGCTTTGCGAAGTGTTATAAACCCTATTACCCTGTACTTTGCGACTTACTGAAGTGTAATAAAGTGCAATTAAATCGTAATTTGTGTCTATTTTGTTCTGTATGGTGTTTGTTTTTTCTGTCTCTTGGTAACCCTTTAGAAACCCTCCTAAAGGAGTCTCATGTTCTTAATCAGCAGGATTGGTTTATTTGTAATTTAAGATGTTATTCTTACAGCCCAGGATGTTTCTGTTTGACAGCCTTACCAGAATAGGGCAGACTATTTTTAAGTGGTATGATAAAATCTTTGGAATTAAGAACACCCCTTCAGCTGTTGGTTCATGTGTAAGAAAATCAGTAATTTTTGACATCAAACCAGGCTCTCCTGTTTCAACAACCTTGCAACAAAATTATGATTATATGTGATTCATTTACACAAAATAACCCATGACTCAGAAAAACTTGGAAGGTGGGGTGTTTGGGGGATATATATTATGCAAAGGGATTTAGAAATAAACAGTAGAAGGAGTGCACACGTATTCTGGTGAAGTGTAACCCATCAATTAATCATTCCCATACCCATTCAGGAAAGCAACAACATCAAAGGGGGACACTCATGCATACTTACATAGAATGACATAATGCTACCACCACCATATTCCAGCATGGGTATGATTATATGCATTGTTGTATTTCTGCTCTCAATTTTGTTACAAAATGATAATTCATGCTTTTCCACTTACAATAAATATGCTCGAAAAAAAAAAAAAAAAAAAAACATTTGTTTCAATCACTCACTAATGTTTATTAGGCAATGCTTTACATTCATGAAATTATTATTATCTAATCAACCACTTTGAACTTCTAATCAATCTACTTTGAACTTTTGGCATACGATTGGTTGATTAGATAATAATTTCATGAATGTAAAGCATTGCCTAATAAACATTAGTGAGTGATTGAAACAAATGTTTTTTTTTTGTTATAGTGTCGCTCGTGACATTTCAGCAGGCATGCAGATGCACTTTCCTTTTTAGTTTTTTTTTAATAGCATGTGACCTATTTGTCAAATAAACAATCACCATCACAGATAAAGACTCACTTGACACACTTAAAGGACCTTCACTTGAACTGAGTTTTGGGCCAAAATTCAATGCAGTTATGTGACTCTGTTTGTGAGCTCTGATCACAAACATAATAAATCGTGTAATCATACACCTGACATGACACCCATATGTCCTCATTGAACCTCCCATTCCAGAGTCTCGCATTGCTGTTATCATAAGCTCCACTTTCCTTGTAAAAGGCTTTTAACTACATTTACAATTATGGTTTTGGGAATTTGTGTTCATTTATATCATCACTAAGGTGAGACTTTAGCAATTTAGCAATTAGCCCTGGGGTTCAAAACAAGTTTCTTCCACTCTAGTTTTGGAGTTTGCTTTGTGCACAGAAGCAATATCATTATAGAAAATATTTTGACTCTTGTCGTTCCAGTAAATGAAATTTCTTGTCTAACTAGTTATCATCACCAGTCTCACCTGGTTTCTATATAAAAACATTTCCTCCTAGAAAGTGTTTTTTTTTTTTTTTCGAGCATATTCTCCTGTGGTCTGGTGTGATGAACCAAAAATCTCAGTGATATGTTTCTGTCACCTTGTGAAAGCCGTGTCATGAAGAATCAAGGTTGTTTTGGGAGCAAAAGGATACGTATTAATATAATGTTCTTGCCTGTATAATACTCAGCATAGCCATCTTTGAAAGAAATCACAGATTTTAATGATTCATGACTAAATTCATTTAAATAATAAATATAAATGTAACTTCCTGCAAACTCAAATATAGTGCCCTGCATAAGTATTTATCCATTTTAACTTTTTCCTTAGTTCCTACAGCTACAAAATGCACTTGAAATGGTTAAACATTTAAGGTACTGATTTCATAAGTAATGACCCCATTCTGTTGTATTTATAAAAGTAGTTCTTATCTAACTAGTTATCAGCACGTAGCCTGTTGAGTGATGTCCAAAAATGGTAATTCAAAGTCTCACCTGGTTTCTATATAAACACATTTCCTCCTAGAAAGTGTTTTTTTTTTTTTTTTTTTTTTTCGAGCATATTTATTGTAAGTGGAAAAGCATGAATCATCATTTTGTAACAAAATTGAGAGCAGAAATACAACAATGCATATAATCATACCCATGCTGGAATATGGTGGTGGTAGCATTATGTCATTCTGTGTAAGCATGCATGAGTGTCACCCTTTGATGTTGTTGCTTTCCTGAATGGGTATGGGAATGATTAATTGATGGGTTACACTTCACCAGAATACGTGTGCACTCCTTCTACTGTTTATTTCTAAATCCCTTTGCATAATATATATCCCCCAAACACCCCACCTTCCAAGTTTTTCTGAGTCATGGGATATTTTGTGTAAATGAATCACATATAATCATAATTTTTACACTTTTTTAGACAATTACTGCCTTTTGCATTATAAACAACTGTTCACCCTAGATTTATCTTATCGGGCAATCAGGTGGCAGCTGATATATAGCTTCTGTTTATGTTCACACCAAACATCAGAATGTGGAAAAAACTTTAATGAATTTGCAAGGTTGTGGCAACAGGAGAGCCTGGTTTGATGTAAAAAATTACTGATTTTCTTACACATGAACCAACAGCTGAAGGGGCATTCTTAATTCCAAAGATTTTTATCACACCGCTTAAAAATAGTTTGCCCTATTCTGGTAAGGCTGTCAAACAGAAACATCCTGGACTGTAAGAATAACATCTTAAATTACAAATAAATTACAAAAACAATCCTGCTGATTAAGAACATGAGACTCCTTTAGGAGGGTTTCTAAAGGGCGTTCCAAGAGACAGAAAAAACAAACACCATACAGAACAAAATAGACACAAATTACGATTTAATTGCACTTTATTACACTTCAGTAAGTCGCAAAATACAGGGTAATAGGGTTTATAACACTTCGCATAGCAAAGGTTTTTACTTGGAAACAGAAAAGGAAAAACAGAAAATGAGTTGGGGAAACTCAAGTAAAGGAAGAAGGAAGCCCTTAAAAAGCATTTACACTTCCAAGCACAAACAAAATAATCAACCAAGCCTAAAATTGTACACAAAACAAATGCCAGGTGCAAATATATGTAATGAAGCAAATTTACTCCTCTGATTGTCTTCTTCTTGCTACAGGAAGTAGGCGGAAATTCACTTCTATAGTGTTCTTATATGCAAAAGTAAAAACAATAAACATTCTTTCGGCTTTTCCCATTAGGGGTCCCCACAGCGGATCATCCGCATGTTTGATTTGGCACATGTTTTTACGCTGGATGCCCTTCCTAACGCAACCCTCCCCATTTATCCGGGCTTGGGACCAGCACTAAGAGTGGCTGGGGTTGGGGTGTTATTTCCTACTATGTAAGATACTGTATATACCTACTGTGTTTTACAATAGTTGTTTGGTCTAATTTACTTTATTTACAATATTGTTGGCAGTAAATTACTGTCTAATGTAGACAGTTGTGGGATTAAATGCATGTACAAAATGATGTCAAGTTTATTTCTATAGCGCTTTTTACAACAGACATTGTCCCAAAGCAGCTTTACAGAATTTTATGAGTTAAGGTGAATGGCGTGTATTTATCCCTGATGCGCAACCCTGATTCATAAAAATAGTCACTCCCTTGATGGTGATTGGTTATTTAAGGAGTTCTGCCTGGCAAAAAGAGAACTAATGCAGTGATTGGTAGAATAATCCTATAGGCGGTCCTTAATGCCTGTTGCTGATGCAGGAAAGTTCTGGAATTAATCTTCTCGTCGTAATAAAATATTATTTTAATTGTCAAATATGTTTGTTTAAAGCCTAATTTTACATTTATATAACAAAGAACCGCCCAGTCATCATTACAAATCTTTCGGACGCGTTGTGTTTCCCGTTCAGACTTTGCTAACATCGCTATCAATTTTGTGAACATTATTTTAGAAATCATGTTGAGAAACTGAATTTGACTTGTAAGATGTAAATTCTTTATACATTAGTTAATCGTGTGTTTTTAGGAAGAAAAAAAGTGTTCTCCAGCAGTCCATCTTCACATTTATCATCAATAATTAATTGTCTAGCTAACCGATCCGTATTTGCTGGTTTAGGCTGGTTTTATTAATAACATTAATTTTGAATATTATTAATTATAATAAAATATAATTTTCTTTATGATGTTTTGTCAATGACTGTCAATTTTTTTTTTATATTTTCAATTGTTTTTATATTGCAGGTGAAACAAGAACATGTGGAAATTAGACCTGAATTACCCCAAATCACTCGCAAACACATCTGATTTCATACAGCGTGTACTGATGTCAATGGGACAGAATGCCCTCAAGCCCAAAGTACAGTCTTTGGCAAACCAGCTTTTTTGTTAATAAAAAATGTTTAGTTGTTTAAGTGCACAAAGTTCTAGCAGTGATGTTGTGCAGCAGTTAATGTGGGATATTGTTACCACCTGTACAGTGTTGTAGACTGTGGCTGTGACCTAGGTGTTTTCTGATACAGTATGTTTTTGAAATTTAAACTGAAATGTAATTTATATCATTTATCTGTACATTTTTGTACAGTGTGGCTGTGACCAGTTCTGTTTCATTTATTGAAATTTAAATGTTTTAATGTTTAAACAATTTTGCACAATAAATACATTTAATATGATGTTCAATGTGTTTTTTGGACTGAATAAAGCTTTAACAGTCAAAAGAACAATGATATTAATCAATTCAATTAATAATCATTTGCAATTTCAGTTTAATTTTTAAGTTGACTTAAATATGTAAGTCTGTGAACTTAATAGTTTAAGTGCAAATTCTAAAACACCAAGTTAGATGAACTTAACAATTTAAGTACAGTCTACATGAGCACCAAGTTAAGTGAACTTAAATAAACACGTTTTGGAAAATACATTACTCAATTCAATTGAGGGAGCGAGTTTACTCAATAGGTTGAGTTCATTGAACTTATTAGGGTTTTCAGTGTATGGAAATAATCATTTAACAAATCCAAAAGGAAAATGTATTGAACATATTGAAACAGAAATCAAAAGAGTAGTCACTAGGGTTAATCAAATTTACTGACAATACTAAACCGGTGAGGATTATGGTTGATACTTAAGAAATCAGCAGTGGCAGATTGGCCATAATTCAAATTTACAAAACTTTAGAACTGCTGACACTGTTATGAAATGCAGATTGCATGATTTTTTTGAAAGAAGAAAAAAAGAATTAATTCAGTTGGAATATATCAACCTTGAAGAATACTAATTACATGATGCAGTTTAAAGGAAACAAACTTCCACACAACATACTTTCATTCATAAAGATTACATAAAATGCAAATAAACAAAAAGCTGGGGGGAGGGTGTTGGTAGAAAACAGAGAAAAACCACATACACAATGAAACAATCGTGATAATTATTCAAATGTTTGATATGAAATTCAACACATTTTTCAATATTGAATGACACAATTGTTACTCTCCTGTATGTTAAAAGTTTACCCACAAGACTTAAGCATTTTAAGAACTTAAATGAAAAGTTATCCCATACTAATTTACTTTATTTTATTTAATACATTTTTGCTGATATTTTGACCAATAATTTTATGGCAAGGCCATTAAAAGCTTAATATTTTGCCATTTTAGACTCGGCTCATAAATGTTTTGCTCATGGGTGTATGTAATTGAAAACAGCATTGTAGTTAAATAAACTAAATGGAAGTTAAATTAAAGACACACCAGGACCCTTCACAATCTGTTTTACATTTCTGTCATCTTTAGTAACATCAGTGGTTACAGCGTTGTGCTATTAAACAGACAGACATGACATCTAACTCCAGCACTGCCCATCTACCAGGGTCAGACCACTATTTTAGTCAATTTGGATAAAAATGTATAATGACAATTACATTTTTTTATTAATTACATTTTGATGGAAGCCTTAAAAAGTTCTGAATGAAATACAATTCACCTTTATGTAATTGCTCCACAAACTGCTGACACAAACTAGCCCTATCAATGGTCCTATAAGGATGTTTTGCCAAGGCTAGTGTAGAAGAACATAAGTTTCCTCTAAAGAGCCATGGCTTCAACCCCACTAAACATGTTTGGTATGAACTGGAACACTGACCATCTTATCTAACAAATTAGTGCCTGACTTCACTAATGCTCATTATCATACCAGTTGAGGTCATATGTGTTATCTTGAACATGAATTAGACCATGGTTCCTCGTTTCTGCATGCATGATTTTGTACTTTGTACTTCATACTGGATACCATTACATAGAATCATTAACAGTTTGCTGTAGTGTTAAAACAATGTCTTATGAAAACTTGACAGACAAGACTCTCATCACATGTTTACTATACTGTGTTTACTTAAGATTTATGTAATATAATGAAATCGTTTCTTCTGTTAGTGTATGTTTGACAGTCCATAACGTGTAATGTATGTTTATTAAGATGTGTGATAAGGAGCATATTTCTAAAGTTGTGATTAACAGTATATAGTATGCATGTAATATGTATGGTCTTAGGCAAAAAAAAAAAATGGGTCAAGCCTAAGACAGAAAAATATGAAGCTTTTAATGGTCTTAACAAAATTAACGCAAATTAATCAAATGCACCCCTGAGATCTCTTGCGCCATCTTTTGATCTATTCCTTTTCCTAACAGGAAGTGTTTAGGGAGAAAAGCTAGAAACTGGGAAATTCTGAATGGAAAAACATTGACTCTTCTCTCACTGAATAACTGTCCTCCAGTTTACTTATGTAACTTAAAAATTGTAAGAACCCAAAGGAAAACAGCTCTCTCATACTAAGCTACTTTGTCAATTTGTTTCATTCTTGTTAAAGCCATTAAAAGATTTTCAATCATCTTCACACCTGCATGTAGGCGTAATGTAAATGTTTTTATTAGGAGATCTTGGCAAGCTCGGGGAGTTTTTGAGTGTCACAAAACTAAATCGAAAGCTTCAAAGATTGACAACGCATGAAATATCTGCTCATTTGTTTGTTTTTCCATCTTGATCACATTCATTTGTTGTTCTTTTGCGTCTCTGGCTAAGACGTTTTCCTTTTTTTTGTGCCTGAGTTTCCCTTAATAAAAATGAGGCAGGTAGTAATGAGGAAACTAAAAGAAAAATAAACAGATTGGGTATGATCAAAGAACAACAAAAATCCCATTTGCATGACTTTGTAAGTTAGGTAGATAGACATCACCAGCCACAGAAATGTAAAAGCAGATTGGCTTTATAAGAACAGCACTGATTTTCTTTAACATACCAGCTTTGTCAGTGAGTTTAGCCTGTCTACCGCAAGGTACTGATGTTGTTGATGTTGTGGGATCTGAAATGCTTTTCTGCCCACCATGGTTTCTTAGACTTGCAGTAGGTTTTCTGTCAGCTTGATCCAGTCTGGCCATTCTCCTTGTTTGTTAAGAACACATTTTCAGCTCACAAAAATGTTTAAGTATCAAACATGCGGATAATGAATACGGATGATCCGCTGCGGCGACCCCTAATGGGAGAAGCCGAAAGAAAGTAGAAATGTTTAAGTATATATTATATATTTTGTCAAACCTCAGGAGTGTATATATATATATATATATATACCCCTGACCTCTGGTTACAAACTTGTTTGTAACCCCTATATAAGTTCTCCCTCACCACTTAACTGCAACATTCTTTTGCAGGCTTCCTGCAGTTGTCCACATAATATTTAAAACTCTGACCACAAAGACAAAAAAGGACCAGCTCACGTCACCTCTACTTTAAGGTACTTCCAACACCTTGCACTTTGCCCTCCCTCATCCTCAAGTATATCTTGATTATATCCACCATACATTGGCAAATTCCAAGATTATCTTTGACATACATAACCTGTACATACACTGTGTACGATTTTAGTGCAGCTATATATATAATGTACACAGGTCATATTGTACATTCATATATCCCATTTCTCTCTACATATATTGTGTTTTTTGTTTGTTTGTTTTGTTTTTTTGCACTTGTCAATTTGCACAAAGCTACTATTTGCACTTCTGGCAGATGTTAAACTGCATTTCTATGCTGTATACGTGTACTATGCAATGACAATAAAGTTGTATCTATCTGTCTCTCAAGGTCAAAGAAGGTCATTAATAAAGACTTTTCTGGAATAAACTAGCTCTGAATGTTGAAACACCTCAGTCACTTGCTTACTTCTAATGGATGCCATAGACCTATCTTTTTGCAAGCACTTGTCTTACTACTTAATCTACATAAAAGACAAATTCCTTGCATTGTTTTTTATACAACCCTCCCCGTCTGATAAGCTGATGTTCTAGTCCTGGGACCTTGTAAATTAGTTTAAGGTTTTGTTTTGATTTAGATTACAAATGTAATGGCAATTAAAATCATTTAATGTAATGAACTGCCTCAGGGAGTAAATCTTCATTAGATCAACCTGCTAAGCATGTTAATGCATAAAGACTTAAAGACGCTGCATCGTCATTCACTCTGAGGATGCCTCCAGTCTCGTTTCTCTACTGTCTTCTTGTCACAAAAAATTATACTGTACATCCAGGCAGGAGATGTTAGACAGAGTAATGTTAACTGTTGATTTTGTATCATTTGACATGTTCTGATTTAGAATCTGTCAAGCAAATTTACAAATAGACATTCTTTTAGGCAAAGGGATTCCCTGCTTTTCTTTTTTTTTTTTTTTTCACTTTTTCTCTTTCTATCAGGTTTCTATCTTTGTAATTAATCCCTTTTTTTGAGGAAATTGTCAGGGTTACTGCTTTGAAACTTATGTTTTGCAATAGGATACTTTATTGCACTTTATATGCATGTAGGATCTTTGAAATCCTCGTCATGTATCTGTTTTCAATCATTCTCACCATTTCACAGATAACCTTGAATTTGCCGAGGTGTCACAACATGTTTCACATCTGTCAACTATCAAATGGATACATCTGGACTATATTTCTGTACAAGATACTGGCAGAAGAGAAAGCTGCAGCATACTTCATAAATCTGTTTTCATTTGCATTTTAATTTCTGGCTCTTTTTTTCCCCCCTTTTTTAAGACAGACATATATTTAATTTTTGCTAATAAGGGGTGTAAACCTAGATCTAGTGCTACCAGGCATCTTTTGGAAATAAGCACCAATCTCTATCCCCCAATTCAGGGCTGCTTTATGTAACTTAATGGAAATCCAAAACTTTGAAACACACTGGGTTCTTGCAGAACCTGATCATTCCTTTTCAGTAACTACTCGGACGTAATCAGGGTTGTGATGGCAAAAGTTGAAGTTGGAAGTCCAAGAGGACACCAAACAACATGTGAAACTCCACACTGACAGTAACCCAAGTTCATAAGCGACCCATGGACCCTGACTCTTTCTACATATGCCTTACTTAATTCAATTTTTCCATTGACCATGGCTACATACAGTAAGCCACAG
>JAAIIK010000032.1:6968505-6985033 GCA_014706435.1 Silurus glanis | reverse complement strand
TTTGTGGAAAAGTTTGAACACTCCTGCATTGGAAGAACAGGTGATCTAAACACAATTGTGTAAATGAGATTGCTGGCTGTAGTGTAAATAAAGTGTCTATAGAGTATAAATATTATTTGGCATGAACATGGCTTTTAAAAAATTAAAAGTAACACAGGAAAGTAAAACATATGAACTTGTAATTTAATTCACTAATTAATTCAGCAATATTTTGCATGGCAGAAGTTGGGCCTTACCACAATATGACTCTGATCTTTGGGAACAGTGACAAAAGTAGGAAGGCGCTTGCTAAACCACATGGTGACCTCTCGGTTCATGTTCACAGCAAATGGTTCAAATCCCTCTTGCAGTCCACACATGGTGTAATATTTGAAGGTACTGGCATCCTTGCCCAGGTTCATACGTCCAACTTGGGAAAGGCCCAGACTACACACTGGAATAAATCCTAGAGATAACAAAGTACAATTAGAATTGTTTGTCTACTTTTTTACACCAGTCATAGTCTACATAAAATATATCTTTTTTTTTTTAACAGTACAAAGTGTTTTTTTTTTTTTACTTGGAGGGTAAAAATTATTCATGCTATGATTTTCCAAAGTCTTCATAAATCACAGTCTATCACTAAATCACATTTTTTATCACATTTTAATCACATTGCCTTTCCCTACAATTTCAGCATTTTCCTCTCCTCAGGCATGCGTACCGTGAACTGCGAGAAAGCAACCAGAATTTAAAATAATTTTTTAATTGTGTGTTACAAAACACATTAAAAGTATAAGATGTTCTCTCTCACCATCCTCAGTATCAAAGTCAGCAAAGCAAAGCTCAGAGCCCTTGTTTGTGATGAGGATTTCTCCATTAAGCGTAAAGATCATGGACTTGTCCTCCATGTTAATCATGCAGCCGACCACATCTCCAGCATGCCAGCAACGACCAAACAAATAACTGCCCTGATTGAGACGATGACCCTAGAGGTTTAACAATAACAACAATTTATTCAGGTTATCCAAATTTACATTATACCTATAAACTTGCAAATAAAAAGGCAATAAGAATTCTCTCATAGAAATGTAATTAAACCCTGGGTTGACAGCTCAGATTATTGGTTTAGTGTAAGGCTCATGGAATGTCCAGACACCTGCCAACTAAATCCTGCCTATTCAGCAAGGTACCATAAACTCCTTTGGTTAACAATACAAGTGTGTAGGATCCTCTTGAAAAAAGACCCAGCAAATGCTGAGCAGTTGTTAGCAGATATTAATGCAGCAGATTCTTTAAATATTACAGTTCTTGTTCTGTATCTCCCTGTTTTTAGCTGAGATTACGTTCACTTTGTCTATAGTACTGGATTTTCTTTTTTTTTTATAACAACATTTTCAGAGGGGTTGGCACCTAGTGCACTCGATTTCTTTCTTTCTTTTTTTTTTTTTACTTTATTTATTTTATTTATAAGAGCACAATAAATAATTAAACTACAATACATAATTATTGTTGTGCATAAAAAGTTATTGTTGTGTTTTAACTGATGTATACTTTTAGTTTTTAGAATACAAAAAAATACAATAGAATTCTCTGATTAAATGATATTCATGTTAACAGATTTTAATTTGTTTAAATTTTAATCTGTTCTTTGTTCATGAGTTAAATAGCAGAGTCTGAAAAGGAAAGTCTGTCCTTGTGACCCCTTGCATGCTGTTACACTTTTAGTGTAAGTGAAGTAAGTGAAATTTAAAGATTTGTTTGATATTTACATTAACAGATTAAAATGTTATTGCTGCTATTTGTTTATTAGGTTAAGGGAAACTGTTGGGGAAAAATCTATATATTAAAAATTATGAATAGTTGCAAGTTGCAGCTAATTGTTTGCATTTTGCTGATTTTACATTTATAAAAAATGTATACAAATGACTGTCACATTAAATGAAATGTGTTTGCTAATGTGTTTGAATTGGGAATCATGGGGGTTGTTAAAAATTTCAATGTCTAAATAGGGGTCTCCTGAAAAAAAGGTTGAGAACTACTGGTCTCATACAGCATACTGTGTTGTAATTTTAACATACTGTACCTTAATTTCTTTTTTGTATTATCCATTATTTACCTCGAGTAACATTTAAAATCTTTAACATTAACAAATCAGTGGAATAATTGGGGCAATTCACATGTATATTCAGAATACACTCTCCGTACTATTACAAAAAAAAAACAAAAAAACAAAAACGAATTAATTCTTCTTTTAGGCACTGTATTTCCAGTACTATAATTAGAAAAATAAAGTAACTTTAATTTATATAGGACATTAGGTAAATAGTTAATAATGAATTGACACATAAAATTGTTTGTATTAACACTATATTGTTTAATAAGTCAGCCACCCATGTGCTACAACTTGGCTGTTTATAATAAGATATAGATCAAAAACTCACTTTATAACCATCAAAGACGAAGGCCTGATCATCTGTTCCCAGTTCCAGGTCAGGCCGCACACCTGGCCGAGCCCAGCCAACCCTCATATCTCCACCAGTAACCACCTCAAACTCAAAATACCATTTCCCTGTTTTCACTGCATACGTCCTCTCCAAACGGAAAAAGCGAATTTTGTCGATGCTTAATCTCTCCACCACATGGCCTGCAATCATGGATAGACAGCAAGAGAAATTAGGAAAGGTTCAACTGTGTCCCACACAACACAGCATTAGGTACTGATGTATAAATAAGTGAGACTAAGCTTCTAGCTAGCTAGTAACCTTAGTAAACATTTACCATGTCATATATTACCTGATTGCTTGTCTGCTTAAACAATAAAAAAGATTATTGGTCATGGACAATTTCTTTACGTATATGTCAGAAAGCTAGATAGAAAAATAATAATAATAAATAAATAAATAAATAAATAAATAAATAAATAAATAAAAGAACAAGGAAACATCAGACATGATATGGTTTGGTAAACCACAGCGAACTGAACGAGATACTTTGCGATGAAAGAAAGGACACATAGGGGTATTTATACACACAAAATTAAACACAGCAGTAGAGAATAAAAAGAAAAAAACAAGATGGAGTGGAAACATTACATGAAGGCAACAAACAAGTGAAAAAAAAATAATGACTTGATGGGTTGGAAACATTAAATGAAAAATAGGGTGGCAAAGAGGCGGAAGATTTCTGGAAAATTTCCATTTGAGCTTCCCGTAGGGAATTTTAGAAGTATTCCAAGTGGGAAACCGCTCATTTTTATGGAAATTTATGGGAATTAATGTATATAATGGGAAATGTATATAAACTGTTTTATTTACGAACATAAATATAAACATTTTGTTTGGTCATAAGCTGACATGCATGCAACTTAGCCTGTTAGGATGCACCGCCACTTTTGGGACTCTCAGCTGAAAATTACCTATCTAAATTTAAATGTTAACAAATCCTGACAAAAGTGTGCTACATACACAATTTAGATATCCTTGGAAAGAAGACACTTTGGGATTTCCTATCAATCATTCAGATTCAGTTGATAATGCTCAATGACCAATCCAGATGCAGCTCATGAGGCAAATAAAACATTCTGCACTCTCCACTGCTTGCTTTTCAGTTTGTGAAAGTTATTCCATCCTCTATTAAGTGCTATTTTTACTGAAAAAGTAACAGGTGTAAATCATGTCACGAGTCACAGTCAGTTTTGCGTAAACTGCATCTTGCTTAAAGCTGCATAAATGGCAAACAATAATTAATATAACCATTTAAGAAATAAAAAAATAAAAAAAACACAACCATGTATTGGCACATATTTTCTTTTTGTTTTGTTTTGTTTTGTTTTGTTTTGTTTTTAAATAACACATTGTAATTAATCATCCCCCTGGTACTCACCACCCTCCTGGTCAGGAGGCTCGATGTTATAGCCATATCCAATTAGTGTACGGATGGCCTCACGCAGACTGTCTCGGTTTGACTTCTTGGTGCGTTCATCAAGCAATGCATATGGCACAAGGCGAGGATTGCGCCTGCTTTTCAAATCCTGAACAGAGTTAGAGAGAGAGCTATGCGGTGTTGTTTTGCTGCCCTGCTCTGCAGTCTAAACTGTGATGTTAAAACTTCCCTAGCCAAAGTTTCAGCTTATTAAGAAACTAATAATCACTTTGTCCCCATTCTTTTATAACAATCTGCTCTGTGCAGATGGAAAAAGTATGTAGTGTTCTGTACAAAGTAGTTTACAGTTCTAATGAAAATGCTAAATTATATCAGGTTGTCTGTTTTGTGTCTATATATTATTTATACACTATATATTATCTGTGCACTATTCTGTAAATGTTTACATATATTTCATACAATATGAATGACAATGACAATTTGTATAAAATTTCATACAAAATGTGCTAAATGTAGGTTTTTATAAAATTATTATTGGGTTGCACCAGAATCGTGGATAATAAATCTATCTTTCAAATCTATTTATGAATGGAAAAACATAAGACTTCTTGTTGTTTCTTATGTAACATAGTAAACCCAAAGCCAGAACAAAAAAACTAAAATCTAAGTTTTAGTAAAATGGCATATGAATAAATGGACTAGTATATTGATCTATTAATATGGTATATTTACCTGCTGTATGCCATAGGTCCAGCCTTGTTTGACACGGTCTTTGGCCCAAACATTGTGTCCATTCTCGGCTAACTTATCAACAAGAAGCTCTTGCGCAGGGTTTAGTTTTACTTCTGACAGCTCCAAAGGCATGGGCTTGTAGCCATTAGACATCATGTAGCTTCACAGCAGCACAGGATTAGTTTAAAATTATGAATACAATGCATAGCAATAGCATAACAAAGATTATGGCATGCCATATGTTATTCCCTAACAACCTGACCATTATTTAGTAAGTTTCTGATTTTAATGTAAAGCTATATATGCTCAAACAAAGTGTACATAATATCAGATTCAAACACTTTTCTATGAAATGTTAATAATTTGATTTAGAGGACCCAGAGTAATCCTCTAATTTGATGTCATTTGTTCAGCAGTTCTACAACACATCATATACAACACATTGCCCTGGTCTCTGCAAAATACTTACTTTTTTGGGAGTTTAATTTTTTTCAGCTCCTCCTCAGGGTCGACACTGACCTGAACCACATGGCAACCCAGAGCCAAAAGAGTCCTAAAGATACATTATGTAAAGCTGCTGAGAGATTATGCTCACAAAGCAAAATGGCAGGGGTTCCCAAACTGAGGGTCACTTCATTTACAAATGGGGTTCCTAGGGTGTAACTGCCTCTAAGGTGGAGTTTAAGCCTATCCCCCTCTCGCACTAAATCTACCTGCTTCTTTTGTGTGAGGCAGTAAATTATTCATTAAGCCACCTAGTATGTCAAAGATTAAACCATTTGTGATGCCTTGCATTACATTTTTGTAGATTTATTAAAACAGCACACATGATAAACTCTAAAATCCTAATTTACAATGCAACCTTTTGAAGGTGCTCAAAACTGATATTACTGAATATTTGAATTATAGCTACCCCAGTCATCAGTCATAATTGACTAGGAGTACTAACATTGACCCTCTCTATCTTTGAAGTTAAGATAATCATTTGGACTAATTTTATGTTGAACTTTCTAAACACTGGAGCACAGAGTCAGCAAGATCTTTCACATGCAGTTAATGCAAAGCAGGAAATAAGTGCATTTGAGACTCGCTTTAGGAGAGAGTGGTAAAGCAATTTGAGTTTACTTGTAAGCATACACTTACAACTGTTTATTAATAAATGTTTTAATAACATGCACAGCAACTTAGAGTTACTACACAGCGGCTCCAAGCTATGACTGATGTCGCCTCCAGGATCAGACAATTAGTATTAACTGGTGCATTTGATAATACCAAAAATGCCAAATCTATATTGGGTTTTTTCATAGTGGACACTGATAACAGCTTTCTCAATAGGGTAGAAATCATGATCAATTTTGTTATTGTAATCTTCCCGGGCACTGGTAACAGTTTGTAGAAAGAAACAAAGCAATCTCAATCTCATGTGCCTACAATACAGTGAGCCTGTAAGAAAGGATCACTATCTGGCTTGAAGGACCAAAATGTAAGGAAGTTTGGCTATCTGGCTCGAAGGACCAAAATGTAAGGAAGTTTACTATCTGGCTCGAAAGATTCAATGTAAGGAAGGTTATCCATTGTATGGAGATTGTACTTGCCCCAGTGTGTCAGTAAAAACATGGTACAGGATTTAGAACACTTAAACTTTACTGGGTTTAGGATTCGTGTGTGGTGTGATTGCTGGGCTGCTGCTAAGTGTTCTGGCCTTCTAGCACTCAGTGGAAAGCAGTGCACTGTGATGTCACAGAGGTAAATTATCATGAATGGTAAACTGTGAATCTCCCTCTAGTGATGAAGCATGGAAATACAACCTAAGGGGAATGCTTTCCTAGAGCCTATATTAAAGTCATGCATTAAATAGGTAGAAAATGATGTTCCTGTCAACTGTCCTAAGACTTTCTTACTCAAAGTCAACTTTCTGTTTATCTTTTGAACAAGGTCAACTTATTCTCAGTACTCCAACTAATCTTTGTTTTTCCTCTATTCTGATAATCGAGCACTACCATCATGACATGCGTGTTGCACCAGTTCTGCAGTGAAGCATATGCCAAATGATTTTAATTGGACAAAAGCAATTATGAACACTTTTGGTTATCTCAAACAATCTCTGAGCCCTGCTCCAGATTTAGACCTGCCTCACAATGCTCTATTTACTTTCTATGTCAACAAATATAGAGGCATAGCTGAGGGGATTTTGGCCTGTAAGCATGGTGGAGGTTACCAGCCAGTAGCTTATCTACACTAAATCTAAATCTAAATATCTAGATGCTGTAGTTTAAGGTATGTCTATAATCAGTCACAGCTTCTGCTCTATTGGTCTAGGATGCTGAAAGGGTTGTACTTTCACAATTGCTTGTAATGCATGTGCTATACAAGTTCATAATAATATTCAGACACAGCACATGACTGTACAGCATCACCCAGGTCATGAAGCTTATGCACCACACTTAATATTACCATTAAACTCATCACCAATATAGTGTAGTCCAGCTGTCTACCCTATGTGGCTATTCAGTTTGTTATATTGTACACAAAGCTCACTTCTTACCTTATCTTTTAGCTCTGGCTGTCAAGAGTTTTGATAATAATGCCTCTATCACATGCAACACTGGTTTCTAATGGAAGCTTAAATGTTACCCAAGAGCCTTGCCATTATTAGGTCAAAGGTCACAACCCTGGGGAATTAGAAATGGATTGCTATAATTCCTTAGCTGATGATAAGGCTGAAAATGCAGCCTTAGAGTCCAGACACTCACTCTTTGTTCACAATACAGCTACAGTGTTTTCTCTGCTCAGTCACATTTTGCCTCTGACATTTGCCTTTTTTAACAAACATAGACTACTCCTAGGACCTTATGTTTTGAACATCTGAGATCTTTTTTCCCTCAGGTGTGAATAGACTGATTCGCTGCCCTCTGGGCCACATTGCACTCCCCTGTTTCGTTTCTTCCATTCCTTGTGTGTCATTTTCATGTTGTTTCAGATGCCTAAGAAATGGTGTGTTTAATAATATCAACAAGCATTTTTTCATTGATCACCAAAAATGCTAAGTTACTACTCAATTCATGTTCCAAAGCATGTGTGTCAAACTCAAGGCCCGCGGGCCACATCTGGGCGATGAACAATTATATCGGGCCCGCAAGATCATGTTTTTATAGATCTATTATTATTGTTATTAATGGCCCGGCGATATGAAGCGCTGATAACACACAAACTACAGATCCCATAATACAGTGCTTCAGCTGCCTTGCTGAACGCTAGGCTACCTGGGAACATTCCAGTGTCAATCAAGTCAAGCTTCTGTTGATGTATACAACCCTATTGTAAAGTTATTGTGAAACCCCTCACAATGGCAAAGAGAAAAGTTGAGTAAATGTTTACTGACATTGCCGGTAAACCCGTGTGTCTAATTTGTGGAGCTAATGGGGCTGTAATCAAGGAATTTAATCTAAGACGGCACTACGAGACAAAACATGAGGATAAGCTGAAAAACCTGAATGTAGAGCAGAAGATACAGAAAGTAGAAGAGTTATAGAAGAATCTGACATTTCAGCAGACCTTTTTTCAATAGAGCAAAATCACAAAGTGAGGCTGCTGTGAAAGCAAGTTTTATTGTGGCAGAGGAAAAATCAGAGGCAAATCAGCCTGGCCATTTACCGAGGGAGAGTTTCTGAAGAGCTGCATGATAAAGGTGTGTGATGTCTTGTGTTTGACAGGAGATATTTTTATGAAGAGCAAAATATTTTAAGTTATTTAAAGTTTAAGTTTTTTTTTTAATGGCACAAGAGCAAAGAAATCAGATTGTTTTGATTTGTTGTTATTTTAACGTTTACTTAAATGCACAATATTTATTTTTTCAGGGATTTTTTTTCAGCATGTTCATATTTCTAACTTGTATAATTTTGACAGGATATATTTTTATGGAGAGCAAAATATTTGAAGTTATTTAAAGTTTACATTTATTTATTCTGGAATAATGTTTCTGTATGTTTTTATTCATGTTCAAAAAACATTTAGTTTTATTGTGTTCAATAAATGTTTTTCCTGTTCAGCCCACGACCTAAAGTGTGCTTTGAGTTTTGGCCCCCTGTGCAATTGAGTTTGACACCCCTGTTCTAAAGGGAATACAGACACTGCCATTAACATCATACCTAGGTATGTCCCAGTCAGTGCATACCTAGACGCCCTCCAACGAGTTCAGAGACAGAGCAACGCCCTCGGTGGAGATCAGAGGCTGGGAAACGCCCTCTGCTGAGAGCGGTACAATGTCCTGTTCGCGGCCGATCGGCGGTACAACGTCCTTTTCGCGGCCGGGCGGCGGTACAACGTCCGTTTAGCAGCCAGGCGGCAGTACAACGTCCATTTTGTGGTCATTTTGTGGAGCGGAGCGCTCAGTGGAGCACTGTAGCGGAAAGACATCGGGGTTTATATATGCATCACAGCTGAAGAAAATGAAGGATCGTTAAAGAGTTCCCAAAGGCTTAATGATGTTTCAGCTCCACTTCAGGCCATAAAAACTGTCAGAAAGCTTTAAAAACAACAATATTATATAGGGGTTGTATAATTGTGACATGGTGATCTTAACAAAATATACTGTTACACACAAATACTACATCATACATTTTCTGTGTTGACTTTATGTATCACTAAACTCATTAAGGAGCCATCCAAAGCAGAATCCTGCACTTTGAAAAGATTTTTATTTATAAATCCTTAAAACTCTTTAGGGGTTGAATATTTCTGATATATATAGATATATATATATATATATATATATATATATATATATATATATATATATACAGTCCCTGACAAAAGTCTTATCGGTTATCTAATTTGTAGAAACACCTGCTATTAACCTGACATTTAATTAATCAATTGGTGTTAGAAATAGCTCATATGAAAAGCTAAAACCCTCCCAAATGATGTTTAATGCACTGAAATAAATTTATCGTTCTCAAGATTTATCATTTAATCAAGACAGAAAGGTCAAATTTTGGCAAGACAAAAGTTTTGTCGCCTATACAGAAATTGAACAAATTTACTGCAAATACAAGAATATGTCAGCAAATTAAGTAGTGGTGCTGTGAGATCCAAATTTAATATCTTGTATGACTTCCATGAGCTTGAAGGACTGCATCCATGCGGTTTGGCAAGGATTCATACAATTTATTGATGAAGTCATCAGGAATAGCAAAGAAAGGAGTCTTGCATGCCTCCCAGAGTTCATCAATATTCTTTGGTTTTGTCTTCCATGCTTCCTCTTTCATCCTACCCCACATATGCTCAATGATGTTCATGTCTGGTGACTGGGCTGGCCAATCCTGGAGCATCTTGATCGTCTTCCCCTTGAGGAACTTTGATGTGGAGATGGAAGTATGCGATGGAGCACCATCCTGCTGCAGAATTTGGCCTCTTTTATGGTTGGGAATATAAGAGGTAGCTAAGATTTCTTGGTATTTTAGACTATTGATGTTGCCTTCCACCCTGCAGATCTCTCGCACACCCCCATACTGGATGTAACCCCAGACCATGATTTATCCGGCACCAAACTTCACTGTTTTCTGGGTGAATCTCGGATCCGCGGGCTCCAGTAGGTCTCCTGCAATATATGTGGCGGCTGTGGTGTAATTCAACAGAAGATTCATCTGAAAAATCCACCTTCTGCCACTTTTCCAGCATCCATCCTTTTAGAAGGCTGTGGGCCTTGGCAAATGCCACACAGTTTCTCAATTGTCTTTTGTTTAGTGCTGGCTTCTGGGCACTGATTCGACCATGGAGGCCATTTCGAGACAGAATCCGACAAACTGTTCTGGTTGACACAGGGACTTCAGGTGACCAGGTCTCGTGGAGCTCTGCTGCAGTGGAAAATGGGCTGGCCTTGGATTTTTGAGCCAACAAACGGTCCTCTCGAGCAGTTGTCTTGCGGGGTCTGCCTGACCTGGGCTTGTCAAAAACGTCTCCAGTCTCTTCAAATCTTTTTTTTATCCTCTGTACTTGACGCTGAGACACATTGAAGGTGTCTGCCACATCAGCAGTGGATCTGGTCTTCAGCCTCTTGAGAATCAAAACTTTAGTCTCAGGGTGAATCTTAGGCATGTTTGTAGAGGTCTAAGTCTAGTGTACTGGGGTTCATTCTATACACACCTGAGACCTAATTGATCCATTATTAGTCACAGGTAAAGCTCATATGACAAGGCGACAACACTTATGTCTTTGCAAAAATTGACTCAATGGGCTTTACCAAGCTGTGAATGTTAGAATACTTTTTGACAGTTTCGTTTTGCACTGAAACATTATTACAAAAGCTGTTGGGATTAAAATGAGCCATTTCTTGTAAAAAAAAAAATCTTGATTAGAAATATTTTTCAGTGGCACTTCAGGTCAATTTGTACACAAGTGACAAGACTTTTGTCAGGGACTGTATGTACACATACAGTGGTGCAAAAAAGTGCTTCCTGATTTCTTATTTTTTTGCATGTTTGTCACACTGTTTTAGATCATCAAATTAATTGAAATATTAGTAAAATATAACACGTGAACACAACATGCAGTTTTTAAATGAAGGTATTTATTATTGGGAGAAAACAAAATCCAAAACTACAGGACCCTGTGTAAAAAAGTGTTTGCCGCTAAACCTAATAACTGGTTTGGCCACCCTTAGCAGCGACAACTGCGATTAAGCATTTGCGATAACTTGCAATGAGTCTGTTACAGCGCTGTGGTGGAATTTTGGTCCACTCATCTATGCAGAAGTGTTGTAATTCAGCCACATTGGAGGGTTTTCACGCATGAACCACCTTTTAAGGTAGGAATTCATGGTTCCATTTATCACAGCAAGTCTTCCAGGTCCTGAAGCAGCAAAACAGCCCCAGACCATCACACTACCACCATATTTTACTGTTGGTATGATGTTTGTCTACTGAAATGTGGTGTTACTTTTACGCCAGACGTAATGGGACACACACCTTCCAAAAAGTTCAACTTTGTCTTGTCAGTCCACAGAGTATTTTCCCAAAAGTCTTGGGGACCATCAAGATGTTTTCTGGCAAAACTGCGATGAGCCTTTATATTCTTTTTGCTTAGAAGCGGTTTTCGTCTTGGAACTCTGCCATGCAGACCATTTTTGCCCAGTCTTTTTCTTATGGTGGAGTCATGAACACTGACCTTAACTGAGGCCTAGAGTTCTTTGGATGTTGTTGTGGGGTCTGTTGTGACTTAAAATTTTGTTTGTCACATACATATACATGCAGAGTACAACATGCAGTGAAATGCTTTACACAACTGTCTAACATTTAAACATGAAAAAGAAATAGACTATAAGCATACATTTTTTTTTAAGTATAAAGTATAGAAAAATATATGTATATACATGATCTCTAGAAAGGGATGGATGAGTATGGCAGATATTGACAGAGTACAAATTAAAGTAATTTAGTGTGATTGTACTTGAAAGGTTCCCTGGTGGTCTAGTGGTTAGGATGCGGCGCTCTCACCGCTGCGGCCCGGGTTCGATCCCCGGTCAGGGAACCAACCCCAGCCGCTTTCAGTGCCGGTACCAAGCCCGGATAAATGGGGAGGGTTGCGTTAGGAAGGGCATCCAGCGTAAAAACGTGCCAAATCAAATGTGCAGAGGATCCGCTGTGGCGACCCCTAACGGGAGAAGCTGAAAGAAAGTTTTAGTGTGATTGTACTTGAAATGTCCATGTGCAGTATAGTGTGGTATAAAGTGACACTGTGCTGTGCAGGTTCAGAGTTGAAGTGACAGTCCAGAGTTAAGATGTCATATAAAATAGAGAAAAAGTACAGAAATAATTGTGCAGTGAAGGAATAAAGTGAAGACGCAAAAGAGAGGTCCAGTACTAGTCCCTGGGTGTTTCCTGTTTTACACACTAAATGGTTTGCAGGAAAAAGCTCCTCCTCATTGTCTCTGTGTTTGCTTTCTAGGAGCGGAAGCGCTTTCCTGAACTGAACAGTGAAAAGAGTCAAATTTTGAGATGGCTAAGGTCCTTCACAATCTTCCTGGCCCTGGTCCGGCACCGCATTCTGTAGATGTCCTGCAGGTTAGGGAGGTCGGTGCGGATGGTACGTTCAGCTGACCACACCACCATCTGTCCACACCACCCACACGCCTGTCCTGCATGGTGCTGTTCCCAAACCAGGAAGTGATGCTACCCGTATGCTAGTCCTTAGCACCTGAGGGGGTAGTGTAAATCCCCTTAAGCATCTCAGATGGTACAGAAGTTGCATAATTCACAAGGGTGTAGATGTGACAGAACCGAGAAAGGTCCTGTGTGATGTGAACACCTAGGTACGGGAAACTGTCCACTCTCTCCACTGGGGTCCCGTTGATGTTTAGCAGTTGGTTTGACCGCTCCTGCTTCGTGCTGAAGTCCACTATCAACTCCTATGTCTTGCTGAAGATCTTCAGCAGAAGATTGTTCTCCTGGCACCATCCGTAAAGATTCTTAATCTCCTGTAGGAAGGCTGTCTCATCGTTGTTAGAGATCAGGCCCACCACAACAGTGTGGTCAGCAAACTTGATGGTGGTGAAGCTGGAAGTGGCCACACAGTCATGTGTGTACAGTGAATACAGCAGGGGGCTTAACACACAACCCTGAGGAGCTCCAGTGCTGAGGGTGAGGGTGGATGAGGTGTTTGCTCACCCGTACGGCTTGTGGTCTGTCTGTCAGGAAGCTGGAGATCCATTGACACAGGCAGGCTGAGTCCCAAGACCTCCAACTTAGAGGTAAGCGTGGAGGGAATTATGGTGTTGAACGCTGTAGTTCACAAACAGCATTTTTGCATATTTCACTTTCCTGTAGTCCAGGTGGCTCATCCTTGTGTGAAGGCTTCCTCAGTAGAGCGGTTCTGGTGGTACACAAACCGTGTAAAGGATCCAGTATGTTTGGTAGTGATGCAGTGATGAAGTCTCTGACCAGTCTTTTAAAGCACTTCATCACTACTGAGGTCAGGGCTACGGGGCAGTAGTTGTTTAGGCAGGCGGGCTGGGGCTTCTTCCGGACAGGAACAATGGTGAACTGTTTGAAGCATGAGGGGACAACAGACTGTTCCAGGGAGAGGTTGAATATCTCGGTGAACACTGGTGTATGTTGTTCAGCGCAGGCTTTCAGAACCCGACCTGAGATGCCATCTGGTCCTGCTGCCTTCCTGGTATTCACTCTCCTGAATGCCCTCCACCACCTCCACCACTCTGCGCACACTAAGAGGCAGCCATGTCCCCAGTGGCGAGCCCTGTGTTGTAGGCAGTGGAGCGGGATCTCAGAGCATCGCGGATAGTTTCATCCACCCATGGCTTCGGGTTGGGAAACGCTTTGATGGTGGTTTTCTGTACCATATCATCTGAAGTTTCCCGAAGAATCCCACAACCGCTTCCATAAACATGTTGACATCATCAGAGCTGCGCCTGAACATGTCCCAGTCTGCGTCATCTAAAGCGTCCTGCAGAGCGGCCACAGATTGGTCAGTCCAGTGCTCGACCTCCCTCTGAACCAGAGCTTTCTCTTTCAGAATTTTTTTGTATACAGGCATGAGGAAGATGGCGGCATGGTCCGATTTGCCAAACAGTGGATGTGATTGTGCCTTGTAGCTGTTCTTGAATGGTGTGTTGCAGTGGTCCAGTGTCTTTTCGACCCTGATGGGGCAGGTGATGTGATGCTGGAAGTTTGGCAGTACACGCTTGAAGTTGGCACTGTTAAAGTCCCCCACCACAATGAGCGCACATCCCGATGCTGTGTTTGGTGTAGAGTTAGTGTCTCGTGTAATTCCCATATCGCAGTGTCCGTGTCCGCTTGAGATAGAATATAAACGGCACTGACTATGACCAAGCTAAATTCCCGGGGTAGATAGAACGGGCCACATTGATGAAAGAGGAACAATGCTCACGCTGTCGCACCAGTGGTTGTTTACCATCAGACACACTCCACCTCCCCTTAACTTCCCTGAAAAACTCGTTCGGCTGGGTGGCGTGGTCAAGTACCGTTGGGTTCAGTCATGTCTCGTTGAAGCAGAGAAGGTTGCAGTCCTAAATGTCCCTCTGGAACTTGACCCTTGCCCTTAAGTCGTCGAGCTTGTTTTCTAGAGACTTCACATTGACTAACAGTCAACCTCACTGGCGCCATCTTGGAATGTCATTTTGACTTTGTGAGGCATCTTACCCTATCTTGCCATGTGGCAAAATAGCACTGTGAGGGAAAAAAGGCCATGAATTTGGCCTATAGAACATTTGAACACTACCTTTTTTTTCTCTTAAATTTAAACCAGTTTTAATTGTTTAGGTAACTGCTATACAATGTGTTCTTGAATATTTATATTGTAAAACATTTGTTATTTACCTATTGAATCTTGTGTTGTTTAATATTTGTAGGTCTCAATGCACACATCCTAAATAACAAGGGTTACATTTTATGGAATATCTACACTAATTATTTAATTAATTCCTTAATGTTTATTTTACAGATGGATTGTGAAGAGACTGGGCATGAACCACAACAGTGCTAATTTTCTGTCACTGACTATAGCTCTTACTGATTATGCTTATATTTCAAGCATGAAAACAGCATGCAATTAGAAGATAAAATATTGACATTTCACCAAAAAGATTAAAACTAAAGTAACATGCCTGAAAGATGTAGGAAGAAGAAGGTACAGATATTTGTGTAAAAATGTATTGATTGAAAGTAAAAAGTTGTCATAAAAATAAATAGTGAAGTAAAGTATTGATACCAGAAAAATCTCCTTAAGTACAGTAACAAAGCATTTGTAATTTGTAAAAAATGTGTTCAAGGCTTGGATTCACAGAACTTTCATGTCCATTTAGGTTGTTTGCCTAAAAGGGAACCCCTGCTATGCAAAAAGACTAAATAAACCCACAACAAATGCTTTTCACCACATACAAAAAGCATCATTTAATTAAAACAATAGTAATTGCAGTTGAATAAATATACTCTATACAGCGGAGGAAATTATTTTTGTGGTAGAATTTTTATGGTAGGTTTATTTAACAGAAAAAAAAAAAAAAATATATATATATATATATATATATATATATATATATATATATATATAATTATTATTATTATTATGTAATTATTTTGTATATGATCAAGTAAAATAAGTATTTCATCTCAGAATCAACCTCTTCGATTCAAACTTCTCCACCACCATGGGCAAGACCAAAGAGTTTTCAAAGGACATCAGGTACAAGATTGTAGACCTGCACAAGGCTGCCAGAACGTCTTCAAGTATGACAATTAGTCATAACATACAGCCAAGGCAACAATCTGATTTTCTTGTAGCCCATTCCAGCCTTGTGCAGGTCTACAATCTTGTCCTTGCCAGTCCTTTGGTCTTGCTCATGGTGGTGAAGAAGTTTGAATGGAAGAGGTTGATTCTGTCTTTTATACTTATAATTAATATTAGGAGTACTTTCCCAAAGGTACAGGACTAATTTTGGTGTGTGGGAGTCAAAATTCTTGCTAATTTGGTACAGGATCAAATACATATTTCACTTAATCAAATACAAATTAATTTATAGCCTTTCTTTAACATTTTGTTTATCGATTCTATTATATTCTTTTTATATTCTTTCTCTGCTAAAATAAACCTACAATACAAATTCTAGACTGTTCATCTCTTTGTAAGGGGGTAAACTCACAAAATCAGCAGGGAATCAAATAATTATTTCCCCCACTGTAAATGTGTGGTAATACAACAGGATAGTTTCCAGTTATATCTGTACCTCAAGACTGTCTATTCCAAAAGGAATTGCATTACGAGATATGGAGTTAAATTGTAATTGGATTATACTGTCCAGCTCTAGACAAACAAGTCATATCCTGTTTAAAACAAAGTACAAAACAAAGTAATATTATAAAAATATTTTTTTAACCTATTACTATAGATTACTATTACT
>JAAIIK010000032.1:6936753-6968495 GCA_014706435.1 Silurus glanis | reverse complement strand
TATTATAAAAATATTTTTTTAACCTATTACTATAGATTACTATTACTGTACTGTAACCTATAGTAAATATAAAGGGTACTTGTTAACAGAATATATACTTGTATGTGAAGCAATTTAAGCAATTTTAATAGAAAAAACTGATTTGTATGTGTTTTTTAAATATATATCACGATTGCAATTACTAACAAACACGTTCATCCACACCCAGAGGGCTTACTTTAACGTCTCTGTTGACATCTGTAGGTTGTAATTCCTCTCTGTTTCAGGCAGCTTTGAGAAATCCACCAGACAGGGGTGCTGCCGTTTATTATCATCTCTTATCTGTGAAAGGACAGCATAAAAATTATTACAGCAAATTGGATCCTCTGTTTAAAAAAACTGCTCAAGAAAAAGTGCAACAGGGCAACCACCAAAAACAATTATAATACGTATATATAAGTATAATAAGTATAGATAGTCATAGCAACCCTAAAACTGACTTAAGATTGCTATAAAGAGGGAGACGTAGAGAATAATAAATGGTATTCAAAGAAACACACATTTTTGAAGAAGAAGAAATGCCATTTTAGTGTATTTTTCATTTAATATAGAGGAAATATGATTCTGCAATACTAATAATCTGGTTTAGTAGAATTTGCAGGTGGAAAAAAAAAAAACATGCAAAAAAGTGCAAGCTTCTTATCACAATTCCAAAAAAGATGGGACACTGGGTGAAATGTAATAAACGCATCTCATGAATCAATATTTTATTTAGAATAGAATATAGAGATATTTCAAATGTTAAAACTGAAGCATTGTAAGGAAAAAAAAAAAGGTTGTGTCACGTCTCAATAAGGTTGGGATCAAAAGGTGTCGATGGTAACTCAAAAAATGAAGACTAGAGCAGGGGCAGATATTTATCTTACAAAGTTAGATAAGTCATGGAACATGGTCTTCCAGTTAGTGTTTGGGATTCATTCAGAGTCTCAAGCCTTTGATCAGGAGATTTAGTAAAGGAGTAAAGATCTGGAGTGATTATAAATACAGAGTGTTTAATGAACTGTGATATTTGTATGCTGTCATCCCCTCACTCTCATGTGTTCACTCAGGTTTGTTGACAGTGATTTGGTGGGCCGTCTCTTATCCTGGAGATTCCTCATGTCTGTTTTACCTTTTGGCTCTACCTTTTAGTTATGCTGCCATATCTAGTCTTACCTTCTGTGACCTTAACTTTTATATGACAATAAGGATACTTAATAATCCATATCTTTCCCCTCCTTGTCACCCCTCTTCTCTCTCTCCCTCTCTCACGGTAGAGGTAAACATGCTCCTGAGGTACCAGTGACCACTGTTTCTGCCACTCTCCTCTCATCGGATTCCACCTTCCACTTCCTCTGGTCCTGGAACAGGAGGTGCATACTCTCCTCTCATTGAGAGCTGTTTACATCTCGGGACGGTTGAATGTCAGAGCAGACGCCCTGTCGAGACACTGGCCGAGGCCTGGGGAATGGCGACTCCACGCCAAGGTGGTGGAGCAGGTATGGCGGGGGTTCTACAGAGCCCAGGTGGATCTTTTTGCGACCCGGGAGACTGTCCCCTCTGGTTCTCTCTCTCTTACCCAGCCCCGTTAGGGCTGGATGCCATGGTACAGTCATGGCCGAGGCTATGCCTGTACGCCTTTCCCCCGATCGCGCTGCTCTCGGGAGTACTGGAAAGAGTTTGCCGGGAAGGAGTCTGTCTTCTCCTGGTAGCACCTCGATGACCGGGCTAGCCATGGTTTGCGGACCTGGTATCCCTACTCGAGGGCCCTCCGAGGGAAATTCCTCCCAGGAGGGATCTCCTCTCGCAGGCGGGCGGAACCCTAGTTCACCCCCGCCCGGAGTTGTGGAAACTGTGGCTGTGGCCCCTGAGGGGGCACAGTTTGTAGCAGCTGGTCTCTCTACCGAGGTAGTAGAGACCCTTCTCCACTCCCGAGCTCCCTCCACGAGGAGGTTGTACGCCGCACGGTGGCGTACAATGTCAAGGTGGCGTACAATGTCAAGGTGTGAGCACCGTGACTTGGACCCAGTTAACTGCCCGGTTGGTTCAGTTCTGGAGTTTTACAGGAACAGTTTGCCACAGGGTTAACCCCTTCATCCCTGAAGGTTTACATGTCTGCCATCACGGCATATATCACCCTGCCTGGGTAGGCACCCTCTGGTGACACGTTTCCGCCACGGCACCTGGAGGCTGAGGCCCGGGACGCGACCCAGAGTGCCTGTCTGGGACTTGGCTGTTGTGGTGGCGGCTCTATCTGAGCCCCCCTTCGAGCCCTTGGCCGAGGTGGCCCTTAGGTTCCTGTCGGACCTTTTGGCGATTTCCTCCCTGAAGAGGTTCGGGGATCTACAGGCCCCGTCCCGCCTGGAATTTGCCCCAGGCATGGCCAGTGTGTTTCTATACACGAAACCTGGGTACGTACCTAAAGGTGCCTGCGGCTCCCACACGACGTGTCATGTTACAGGCATTCTGCCATCCTCCGTTTATAGCCCCTGACCAGGAGATACAGAACTGGCTGTGTCCAGTGCGAGCACTGGACGCTTGCCTCCACAGGACGAGTCCATGGAGGGGGTCAGAGCAGCTGTTTGTCTGCTGTGGCCCTAATAGGAAAGGTTTCTTAGCTGATGGGCAGATGTTAGGCGGGTGGGTAGTGGATGCCATCCTTTCAGCTAGGAGTCCTGGTCTCCCCGCTCCGCTCGGGGTCAGGGCTCACTCCACCATGCTGCAGGCTGGTCCACCCTGTTGACCTTGTTGGGTTTATGGCCTTGACCTACAGCCACTCTGGGCTCCTCTGTCCTACGTGCAGGTGCTGAGGCCCTCTCACACTCGGCAGGGTCTGGTCAGTGTGGCGTAATTGGACACTCGTTCGTTTCTAGATTACATATGTAACCCTAGATCCCCGAGGGAACATACGTAACCTAGAAACGTTACATATAAAATTGCCTTAAGAAATTATGAATATTACTAAATGGAAAAACAACAGAAGCTTTTTTATTTGCAATTTATTATAACAAATGGCATACTGATAAACACCTAGGCTATGAAACAAATGATGCATAACTATTTGGAAGACAGATATAAAATGTATGCAATACACCACTACTTCATATATAATTTTTTTACACTTTAAAACAAGCCTAAACTGATATATTGTTAATGCCTAGACATTTCAGACATGTAACATGTTTTTTTTTAAACATTTATATTAATAGAATTTTGTTGTACTTCATTCATTCATTCATTTTCTCCCGCTTATCCATAATTCGGGTCGCGGGGGCAGCAGTCTAAGCAGGCCCCCGCCTTCGACTGCTGCCCAATCCTCACAGCACCGTCCCTTACGGTCCCTCCTGCAGGTGGTGAGCCCACGGGAAGGCGGCCCCACGTCACTCCGACGTCACGGACCTTGATATTTCCCTCGTAAGGGACCATTTCCCTCGTAAGGGACTTGTTGTACTTATTACCCATAATATATATTATTTTAATACATACTTTTTGTAAAATATACTGTTTTGTTTGGTTGAATATTTCACAAAATATTACTGTGAATTTAACACAGTTCAATTGTTTTTCACTTTACAAAAATTTGATGTTGTGGTTTTACACAAATTCACAGTTAATTTCACAGACTTTTTTTTTTACACTGTATATTTTCTATTTATAAGCTTAAGTTTATTTCAAAACGTTAAAAAGTGCAATACATGAGTAAAAAACGAGAAAGGTGACATTACAAATCATGTTTTGACAATAATATGTTTTTTTTTTTCAAAAGATTTTAAAACTTATTGTTAAACATAAATTTACATGTTCAAAAACATTTTTTCATAAAAATTGTTAAAAAGTGCTGTAAGTGAACAAAAATAAAAAAAACCTACATGACAAATCATGTTTTGACAAAAATATGAATTATTTTATTTAAAAAATATGATAGTTACTATGAATATATTAATTTTTATATAGATAATCATAATTTTAAGAAAAAATGTTATAAAGTGAAAAAAGTGATCCAAAAAATAAGCCTTTTTCATACAGAGTTTTTATGAAAATATAATTTTTCCTATTCTTGAGCTTAATTTCAATGAAAACCATCATTTTGTGAAAAAACATAAAAAAAACCATTTGCAATAAGTCAAAGAAAAGGTGACATGACAAATCATGTTAGACAATAATATGACTTTTTCATAAATGTTATTTACTGCATTAAAATATGATTTTTTCATATTCATAAGCCTAGTTTCATGAAAACGGTTTAAAAAGTGCAATAAGTGAACGAAAAGGTGACTTGACAAAAAAATAAAGTTTTTTCTATTTATGAGCTTAATTTCATTAAAAATCGTTAAAACTAGCAATAATGAATGTGTCATGACAAATCATGTTTCTCCAGATATGACTTTTTAAAACAAAAATATTATAGTTATTTTAAACATTTTTATTTTCTTATTTATGAGCATAACTTCATGAAAAACTGTTTAAAAGTCCAATAATTAAACTAAAAACTTGACAGGACAAATCATGTTTTGACAATAATATGACTTTTCCATTAAAAAAATTTAAATTAATCTTAAAATATGAATTTTAATATTCAGAAACATAATTTCATTAAAAATCTTTATGAAGTGCTGTAAGTGAACATTAAAGAAAAAAAAAGTTACATGACAAATCATGTTGTGACAAAAATGACTTATTTTCATAAAAAAATTTAATTTTGAAAATATAAATGTTCATATGCATAAGCATCATTTCAAAACTTAAAAAAATAAGCAATAATTCAACGAAAAAGTTGACATGACTTGGGAAAATATTTTTACATAAGCATCTAAAAGTTATTGTTGAATATTAATTTTTATAATATGCAGAAATGTAATTTCATTAAAAAAAAAATTCTTATGTGAAAGAAAAAAAAATGTGATATGACCATGTTTTGACAAAAATATGTTATTTCATAAAAACTATAATAGTTATTATGAAAATATGAGTTTTTTTATTCATAATCATAATATCGTAAAAAACTTTTAAAATATGCAATAAGTAAACGAAAAGGTGACATGACAAATCATGTTCTGACCAAAACTGCTTTATTTTAATCAAAATATTCGATATTTTGAAAATGTTCATAAGTAAAATTTCATGGAAATGTCCAATAATTAAACAAAATAGGTGACATAACAAATCATGTCTTGACAACAATATGACTTTTTCATAAAAATATGATAGTTATTACTATACTAAAATATTATTTTTTTTATATTCATAAGCCTAGTTTCATTAAAACAGTTAAAAAAGTGCAGTAAGTGAAAAAAATGGTAATTGACAAAACGTGTTTTGAAAAAAAAGTAAAATTTTTCCTATTTATGATTTTAATTTAATTAACAACCGTTTAGACTTGCAATACGTGAACAAAAAATAATAAACATGCTATGACAAATCATGTTTTCTCAAAAATATCTTTCTTTTTATAAAAAATATTAGTTCCCCATTCGGGAACGCCTCGCATTGTCCACACTCTGAACCACGTGTGAAATCCGGCCAATAGGCAAGTCGTGATGTCATCGGCGGGCGACGTTGCATAAACCAGGAAGCTACAAAATGGCTAAGCAATAGTAGCGACATTAGCTTCTTTCTGTTTAGGTAAGCGCTTTGTGTGTATATCTGTGCAGTCATGAGCTTACATGCAGGCAGAATTCTGACTGCGTGTTCCTTCTTGCCTGTCTCATTTCGGGGGGGATACATGCAGCCGATGTGTTGTTTGCTTAGCTTAGGAGCATGCTTAGTCGGCTCTGAGGAGAGCGCTCTTCCTCACGGTTCATTCTCACAGGCTGGCCTAGCACGAGGCTTGAAGATTGATGGGTCCTCTTCAGTCTCTCCTGCTGGGCCGAGCTCCCGTGTAACGCGGTGCTCCATATTTCTTCCTCCGAGGAGGGAGAATTGTCGGATGCTAGCAAGCCCACGACTATTTCCCGACCTGGCGACGCTCCAGGCCCAAGAAGAAGCCGGGCGACCTGAGGGTCATCCTCACTTCTAATAAATGGGCCATGCTGTGTAAGTCCTGACGACTTGCTTCTAGGAGGGTGGTGTACACCTCATTCCACGGTGCCCGTCCCTCCGCATCACCACCGGGAGGCCAGGCCCTTAGCTCTGTCACAAGATGTGCTTCAGAGAGCAGCCTCCCTCCAGCGGGTGTCTCCCTCCACTTCCGCCCCAAAAATCACTGCGGATGGAGGAGAACTGCCGCCTCTCAGGAGGCACCGACGGCTGCAGGGCGCTGCTCCAGCCGTTCGGGTACAGGAGGCCGGTCTGTTAGCCCTGCTACAAGATGTGCTTCAGGGCGCAGCCTCCCTCAAGTGGATGGCCATCAGGGTGGTTCCTCCCTTGGTCAGAGAGTCAGGCTACTACAGCCTGTACTTTGTTGTTCCGAAGAAGGATGGTGGGTTGCGTCCGATCCTAGATCTGCGCTCCTTGAACCACTCAGTCATGAGTTAAGGATGCTCACTCTCAGCGAGGTTGTGTCTCAGATCAAGTCCAAGGACTGGTTTGTCACAATAGACCTAAAGGACGCATACTTCCACATAGCCATCCTTCCTGCACACAGGAGGTTCCTGAGGTTTGCTTTTGGGGGCGAAGCTTACCACTACCGTGTCCTCCCGTTTGGCCTGGCACTCTCACCCCCCACCTTCATGAGACGCATGAATGCGACGCTGACCACGCTATATCAATGACTGGTTGACATTAGCTTGATCAGAGCTTCAGGCGATTTGGCATCGAGTTGTCGTTCTCACCTGTATGAAGGAGCTGGAGTTAAGACTGAACGCCGGGAAGAGAACGAACTTCCTGGGCATAGTGTGGGACTCGGCCATGTTGCGGGCACGGTTGTCTCCCACCCGGATCAAAGCTATCCTCACTGCAGTCAGGAGAGTAAGAGAAGTCCAGTCACTCACTGAAGCAGTTCCAAAGGCTGCTGGGTCTCATGGCAGCAGCAATCCAATGTGATTCCACTTGGCCTCCTCGACATGAGACCCCTCCAGTGGTGGCTCCGGGACAAAGGGTTCTCCTGAAAGGGCAATGCACACTGTACCATCAAGGTCTCACGGCGAGCCCTTCGAGCCTTAGATGTGTGGAGAGAACGGACGTTCCTGTCCCAAGGCCCCATCCTGGGGACTACTTGCGATGGCATGATGCTAACGACGGACCCGTCCCTCAGGGGGTGGGGAGCGGTCATGAGTGGCCGCTCCGCCCATGGTCGGTGGAGTGAGCTGCACCTCTCATGGCACATAAACTGCCTGGAGATGATGGCTGTGTTTCTGGGTCTGAAACACTTCCTCCTAGACCTGAGAGGCTGCCATGTGTTGGTCCATATGGACCAACCATACATGGTGGGACACATTCCAGAGCTCCCTCCATGAGGAGGTCGTGTGCCGCTAGGTGGCATCTGTTCGCTACGTGGTGTGAGCACCGCCAGTTGGACACAGCGTCTCATTCCCTCTGGGAACTAGGGTTACATACATAACCTAGAGACGTTCTTCTTCTTTTTCTTTTGGCTGCTCCCATTAGGGGTCGCCACAGCGGATCATCCGTCTCCATACCACCCTGTCTTCTACATATGCCTCTTTCACACCAACTACCTGCATGTCTTCCCTCACCACATCCATGAAACTCCTTCCTGGTGGCTCCATCCTTAGCATTCTCCTACCAATATAACTCATGTCCCTCCTCTGCACATGTTCAAACCATCTCAATCTCGCCTCCCTCACCTTGTCACCAAAACGTCCAACATGCGCTGTCCCTCTAATAAACTCATTTCCAATCTTGTCCATCCTTGTCACTCCCAACAAAAACCTCAACATCTTCAGCTCTACTACCTCCAGCTCCGCCTCCTGCCTTTTACTCAATGCCACTGTCTCTAATCCATACAACATCGCAGGTCTCACCACAGTCCTATAAACTTTCCCTTTCATTCTTGCATATACCCTACTATCACAAATCACTCCTGTCACTCTTCTCCACCCACTCCACCCTGCCTGCACTCTTTTTGTTACTTCCCTAACACACTCTCCATTACTTTGCACTGTTGACCCCAGGTACCTGAACTCCACCACCTTCTCCACCTCTTCTCCCTGCAACCTCACCACTCCACTTCCCTCCCTCTCATTTACGCACATTTACGTAGTTACTCCTACTGACTTTCATTCCCCTCCTCTCCAGCGCGTACCTCTACCTCTCCAGGCTCTTCTCAACCTGCTCACTACTCTCACCACAAATCACAATATCATCCGCAAACATCATAGTCCAGGGAGACTCCTGTCTGACCTCTTCCTTCAACCTGTCCATCACCACTGCAAACAGGAAAGGGCTCAGGGCCGATCCTTGATGCAGTCCACCCTTCACCTTGAACCAGTCTGTCGTTCCTACTACACACTTCACTGCTGTCACACTGTCCTCATACATGTCCTGCACCACCCTCACATACTTCTCTGACACACCTGACTTCCTCATACAATACCACAACTCCTCTCTTGGCACCCTGTCATACGCTTTCTCTAAATCCACAAATACACAATGCAATTCCTTCTGTCCTTCTCTATACTTCTCCATCAACATTCTCAAAGCAAATAAGGCATCTGTGGTGCTCTTCCTCAGCATGAAACCATACTGTTGTTCACAGATGGTCACCTCTTCTCTCAGCCTGGCTTCCACTACTCTTTCCCATAACTTCATGGTGTGACTGATCAACTTAATTCCCCTGTAGTTACTGCAGGTCTGCACATCTCCCTTATGCTTAAAGATCGGTACCAGCACACTCCTTCTCCATTCCTCAGGCATCCTCTCACCTTCCAGAATCTTGTTAAACAATCTGGTTAAAAACACCACTGCCATCTCTCCTAAACATCTCCATGCTTCTACCGGTATGTCATCTGGTCCAACCGACTTTCCACTCTTCAGCCTCTCATTCGCTGCTCTCACTTCCTCTTTACTGATCCTATCCACTTCCTGCTTCACTAACTCCATATCATCCAACCTTCTCTCTCTCTCATTTTCTTCGTTCATCAGCTGCTCAAAATACTCCCTCCACCTTCTCATAACACTCTCCTCAATAGTCAACACATTTCCATCTCCATCCTTTATTGCTCTTACTTGCAACACATCCTTCCCAGCTCGATCTCTCTGCCTGGCCAATCGGTAAAAATCCTTTTCTCCTTCTCTAGTGTTCAACCTCTCATACAGCTCCTCGTATGCCTTTTCCTTGGCTTTCGCCACATCCCTCTTTACCTGCTGCCGCATCTCCTTGTACTCCTGCCTACTTTTATCATCACCCTGTCGATCCCACTTCTGTTTTGTTAACCTCTTTCTCCTTATGCTCTCCTGCACTTCCTCATTCCACCACCATGTCTCTTTCTCTTCCTTTCTATTTACAGATGTCACACCAAGTACTTTTCTAGCTGCCTCCCTCATCACTCGTGCAGTAGTTTCCCAATCATTCACCTACATGTCCATTAAATTCTGCCCCAATCACCAATCGTTCATTCCTAGGTACACCATCTACCACTTCATCTAATTCACTGCAGAATCTTTCCTTCTCCTCCATCTCAAAGCCGACTTGCGGAGCATAGGCACTGATGACATTTATCATCATCCCTTCAACTTCCACCTTCACAATCATCAGCCTATCAGAAACTCTCTTCACCTCCACTACACTCTTACTGTACTCTTCCTTCAGAATCACCCCTACACCATTTCTCTTTCCATCCGCACCATAATAGAACAGTTTAAACCCACCTCCAATGTTTCTGGCCTTACTCCCTTTCCACTTAGTCTCCTGAACACACAACATATCTACCTTTCTCCTCTCCATCATATCAGCTATCTCTCTCCCTTTACCAGTCATAGTGGCAACATTTAAAGTACCAACCCGAACCTCCACTCTCCTACACTTCTCCTTTCCCTGTCGTCTCTGTAGACGTCTTCCTCCTCTCCTTCTCCTTATTCGGCCAACAGTAGCCCAATTTCCACCGGTACCCTGTTGGCTAACGATACCTGTGGCGGTCATTGGTAACCCGGGCCTCGACCGATCTGGCATGAAATTCTTAATCGTGACCCGCATATTTGATTTGGCACATGTTTTACGCTGGATGCCCTTCCTAACGCACCTTCCCCATTTATCCGGGCTTGGGACCGGCACTAAGAGTGCACTGGCTTGTGCCTCCCTAATGGCTGGGTTATAACCTAGAGACGCTATTTTAAAAATATCAATATTTATATTCATAAGCATAATTTCATGAAATACCGTTAAAAGGTCCAATAACTAAACTAAAAACTTGAAAGAAGCAAATCATGCTTTGACAATAATATGACTTTTTCATAAAAATATTAGTTATTTTTTAAATATGAATTTTCATATTCAGAAACATAATTTCATAAAAAATCGTTAAAAAGTGCTGTAAGTGAACGAAAAAGAAATCATATTCTGACAAAAATACGACTGTCATAAAATATAGTTATTGTAAAAATATTCATTTTCAGATTCAGAATCATAATTTCATGAAATTTAAAAAGTCAAATTATTAAATGAAAAAGATGACATGACAAACCATGTTTTGATAATAATATGATTTTTTTTTATAAAAATATAAAAGGTATTGTTAAAATATGAATTTTCATATGCAAAAACGTAATTTTATAAAAAATCTTAAATAAGTTTTAAATGTGACAAAAAACAAAACATGACATGACAAATCATGTTTTGACAAAAAAGTTATGTAATAAAAATATGATTATGAAAAAGATTGTTAAAAAATGTTTTTCAAAGAATAATAATAAATTAATTAATTCATGAAGAAAGATTGAAAAGTGAACAATAAAGGTGACTTGACAACATGTTTTAAGAAAAATATGGCTTTTTAATAAATAAAAAAAGATAATTATGAAAATATGAATTTTCTTGTTCTCATTAACATAATTTCATAAAAATCGTTAAAAAGGTGTTTAAAATAATTAATTCATTCAATATTTATTAAGATTATATGTTTGGAAATGCTGTGTATGTGCTGCAAATAATTAACTACTTAGCTGCTGAAAATGCGATTCCGCAAGAGACTTGTAAAACGAAATGAATGCGTTTTTTTCCAAACCCACATACTATATTTGTGCTTACAGGAGGCACTTGAACCATGTGAAAAATGCATTTGCATTTTTATGAAGAGATATATCATGACACAACATGTTTTGACAAAAATAATACTTATTTCATAAAAATATTATAGTTATTATGAAAATATGAATTTTCATATTCATAAGCATAATTCTATGAAAAAATATTTAAAAGGCAAAAAATTAAGGAAACTGGTTTGGAAAGTAATTTTCATCAGAAAGTTTTCAACAGCTCATGTCTGGCAAGAGCATGTACAGTGGGGCAAAATAGTACTTAGTCAGCCACCAATTGTGCAAGTTCTCCCACTTAAAATGATGTAATTTTCATCATAGGTACACTTCAACTATGAGAGACAAAATGAGAAAAAAAAATCCAGAAAATCACGTCTGATATTTAAAGGATTTATTTGCAAATTATGGTGGAAAATATTATAAAACGTTTGGTCACCTACAAAAAAAAGCAAGATTTCTGGCTCTCACATACCTGTAATTTCTTCTTTAAGAGGCTCTTCTGTCCTCCACTTGTTACTTTTTTCATATTTCAAAAGCATAATTTTGTGAAAAAATTATAAAAAAAATGCAGTAAGTGAAAGAAAAACAAAAATGATGAGATGACTATGTTTGACAATAAATATGACTTTTCTCATAAAAAAATAGTTATTAATGAAATAGGGATTTTCATTCATTAGCAATAATTTCATCAAAAAACATTAAAAAGTGCAACAAGGGAACAAAAAGGTGTCTTGACAAATCATGTTTTGAAAAAATATGATTTTTTCATTAAAAAAAATGATAATCGTGAAAATAAGAATTTTTATATAGATGAGTATTATTTCATGAAAAATGTTAAAAGCTGCAATAAGTGAACGATAACCAAAAAGTTACATGACAAATTATTTTTATAAAATATAACTTTTTTCATAAAAATATGATATTGTTAATGTGTTGATATTGGAAGTCGGATTTATGGTAGATACCATAAATGTAATATAAATAGCATGATTAAACTTATTTAGCCTTTGTCATCATCAAACATTTTTTGCCTATTTATTTCAAGTAAAATTAAACGTATACTAACGCATAGAGAAGAAGTGAGTGTGCGGGTGAAATTAAACAACCAGCAGGAGGCAGATTTGGGCACGTTTATTGGGATAAACGAGCTTGTAGACCTTGGGAGTTGGAGAAAGGATATGGGAAAATAATTAGGGTCAGAATCAGGTGAAGGCATAGGAGGAAAGTAATCAGTAGGAGACCAGCAGGTAGAATAAGGGGAGGATAAAAGAGTTGGTGCAGGTGTGCAAGTGTGTAGGTTGCCATAGTCTTCGTTGTCGATGATGAATAATAGCAGGAAGGTCAGGTGAGGTCTGTGTGCTCACATCACACGTAATAGTATGCTGCACAATGTAAGGAGGCATAAAGGGATTATCTTGAACAGTTAGGGAAGATAGATACTCAATAAATTGTGCAAGCTCTGATGCGAGGGAAAGGATTTGAAACTGATGGTGCTAAAGTGTGCTTTAGTTCTATCTTGAATCTACTCTCTTCTGGTAAGGTAGGATTCTAACTTTGTATATCTATGTAACTCAATTGATTCTAGAGTGTTAGTCTGTGCTTATTAGTTCTATCAGCGAATTATTATTCAAGGGTAGTTTCTGTCTCACTTGAGGTGCGAATTGTGAGCAGGCCTTACTCACTTATATTGTAGGCGCTTACCGACAAGTGGTTGTAGGTAACCCCCTAAGCCAGTAATGCTTTATTTATCAGTTCATATATTGTTCTTTTGTGTTCTTAAAATTCATACATTGATCTCAAATTGAGAGATCAGTCATGTTTCTTAAACCCATCTCTGTAGTCACCTCTTACAGAGACGTTCACATCCACAATACAGAGGTCACATTGCCAGTACCCTTATCTATCCTCCTCTGTTGTCTCAATCTCAAACAGCGGTGGTAGGTGGGCTCTGGAATTGCCAGTCTGCTGTAAGGAAAGCTGACTTTATCACAGCCTTGGCTTCACACTATGCCCTCAACTTTCTGGCACTTACTGAGACCTGGATATCCCCACAGAACACTGCTACACCAGCTGCTCTGTCTTCTGCCTATGCTTTCTCTTACTCACCTAGTGAAACCATTAGAGGTGGTGGTATGGGTTTACTGTTGTCACTGAGATGGTGTTTTACACCTCTCCATTTGTCTCGTCTAACCATGTCTTCTTTTGAATTCCATGCAGTTTCAGTTACCTCTCCAATCAACCTCTTCATTATTGTCATCTACCGCCCTCCTGGTCAACTTGGAGACTTCCTAGAAGAGATGGACTCACTCCTCAGTACTTTCCCTTCTGACAGCACCCCTCTGACAAGTCTTGATGACTTCATCCTCACATCTGACGCACTTCAGTCATCTTGCCTCCTGACTTTTCTGAATACCTTCTCCTTGACATTAAACAGCTGCCCTCCAACACACAAGGGAGGAAATGACCTGGACCTGGTTTTTACCCTCCCTACCCCAGCTACAGACATGACTGCCACTCCACTTCAAATTTTTGATGATTACCTGGTTTCCTTTTCAATCAATCTTCCTGTTCTACCTAAAAACTATTTACATGTCTCTCTTATCCGTCCTAACCTTCACTCCATCTCTCCCTCCTCTGTAGCTTCCTGTACTCTAACTCCTTTTCCTTAGACTTTGCTACTGACTCCTCTCCTCTCTTTCCTCAGCTATGGACCTCATCTGCCCCTTGACTACAAAACCCAAGATAACCCAAGAAGTCCCACACCCTGGCTGTCAGAAGTTTTGTGCAGCAATCGAAGAGAACTCAGATCAGCAGAGAGGAAGTGGAAAAACAACTCGATGTAGACCTCGCATCTTACCATGCACTCCTTTACAAATTTTCTTTGGATGTGACTTCTGCTAAGGAAAAGCTTGAGGCCTCTGCACAAGATCCACGTAAGCTCAACAACATCATCTTTTCACTATTCAACCCCCCTGCCACACCTGCTCCATTCTCCCTGACTGCTGATGACTTTGTCGCCTTCTATGATGAGAAGATTAAGGAAATCTGCCAGACCTTCACTTCCTCCCCAACAATGACTACACAACACAGCCAGGAATCCCCTACTCCTTTGTTGTCAAGCTTCGCAACCTTAACAGAAGTGGAGATACTACAAGTCATCCAATCTTGCAATCCCTCCACCTGCCCTCTGGATCCAATCCCTTCAACTACACTTCAGACCATCTCACAAGATCTCCTGCGTCTTCACAGAGACGACCCTTTTTGCTGTTTCTGAGAAACTGCTTGCTGCTCGATCAGCCAAGCTGTCATCTATACTTATCTTCCTGGACCTTTCAGCAGCATTCAACACAGTCAACCACAAGACTCTCTTGTCTACCCTCAGGAGCCTCTGTATCCACAGAACAGCATGGGAACAGTAAACTTCCTACCTGGAAGGTCGCTCATACCAGGTAACATGGAGGGGATCCACATCTGCACCATGCAGACTCACCACTGGTGTCCCACAAGGCTCGGTACTTGGTCCCCTACTTTTCTCTCTCTATACCCACTCCATTTGTGAAGTCATATCCTCACATGTGTTTTCTTACCACTGCTATGCAGATGACACTCAACTCATCTGTTCTTTTCCTCCCTCAGATACTATAGCTTCCACTCGGATCTCGGCATGCTTGACAGACATATCTTCATGGATGAGTGCTCATCAATTAAAACTCAACCCCAGCGAAACAGAACTGCTGGCCATCCCAGATGATTTATCTCTAGGTCAAGATCTCAGAATAACTGTTCTTGACTCTCTGCTCTCTCCCCTCCAGCCTCTGCTTGTAACCTTGGGGTAACTATGGACAATCAACTGTCCTTCCTCTCACATGTTGCTAATGTGGCTAGTAAAACATTTACACTTAAACACTTAAATTAGCACTTTCCAAGGTTTTTGAGAGGTCGAAAACCTGAACGAGGGACTGAGCATCCTGTGGGCTGCAAAAGCTGGCAACAAAATATATTTAATTTAGGTGTCAAGCAGACACCTGTTATACTCAAAGTCTGTGATTAGTAACTGTATGCCCATGTAGGCTGCTGACCTCAGGTCAAGAACTATTGGGTGGAAAAATAGCATTGGATGAGAACAAGCAAATGTGAATAAAATAGTGTGTTGGAGAGTCACTGCATATAGAGATGCAGGGAGGTACCCAAATAGAACTGCGACTGATTATTTGTACCTAAGTACCTTAGTCTGGAACGACTCTCACCCCCTGTATGAAATGGTTTCATCTTTGAACAGCTCCTTCAGTGACAGACTGTTATATCCTAAGTGTCTGAAGGAGTGATACAGAAGGACTTTTCTCCCTGCTGCTATTAGACTTTACAATCAGAGCTGCTCTCAGGGAACCAGTCACCAAAATATACACTGTTGTTGTGTTTAACTGTGCAATAATAATAACAATAATACGTTTTTTTTTTTAATGCAATAAATGTGCAATAACAATAATTTAAAACCGTGCAATATTACCTATGTGCAATATGTTTAATACTGTAACTACCTATTCGTGGTCTCTTTTTCTTCTTTTTTATTTATACATTGTGTTGTATATACTGTTATGTTTCTACTTCTTTATATATTTGCACATTTCTTTTTCTTTGCTGGTACAAATACACGTATATCTTATCTTTTCATTGGTCTAAATAGGTTGCAGACTATGCAGACCAGGATGATAGTGATCTGTGATTCTGGTTTTTCATATGGTCTAATAGTGTACCATTGGTTGTTACTGGGGGATCCAGATTCTTAACCTGGAGTGGGACGGGTACATTGAAATGTCATGAGTTGTTCAGTAGTAGAAGTAGATGTAGTAGTAGATGTGTCTTGGAGAGTCACCATAAAGAGTACGGGGTGGGACCAGAGGATATTGTGTAACAGTGGGACAGATAAATGTCTACCTGAAGTGGTCAGAAACTGGTCATGGAATATTGAAGATGACACCCAATATGCCGCAAAAGAATGACCAACTACAGACAGAAATGCAAATGCTACAAGTGACCCTGCATGGAGAAGAAAATGCAACGCAAACCACCATGTGTGAAGGAGCACAGAAATAGATAACACGCTTTGAAGATCAAACAATAGGTCAGATGCTGGCCATGGGAGATATCAAGGCAATCTTGACACAGTCTTTGTGGAAAGCTAAGATGATAGAAATAATGGAAGAGGCACAAATAGGATTTGTAGGAAAAAAAAAACCCAGAAGTACAACCCCTTCAAAGAAGAAACACAATTTGGGATGCTTTTTGAACAGCATAGCTAACTTATGCTGATCCAAGCAAGGTGGAAAGTTGAGACTGGAAGAAAATGAGGGAGTGGCTCAATTCATCATAAAGTTACAGAAGCCTGGAGAGAAGAGATGGGAGCAGCATGGCATAAGACAACGGCTAGCATCAAATTATTAAAGATGATTTTTAAAAAGGCACTCTCGAGTGAAGTACATTACAATTTGAAACAGTTGTAGGGCTTAATACAATGCCCTGGACAACCTTTAAGGCAAATGTAATACACTTTGTTGAACTGTTTAAAAAAAAAAAGGGAAAAAGCAAACAAGAAGGTGGCAGAAGATCTAGTGGTACTACTTCACAAAGCACAGCTTGGAGAATTGACACACAACAAACAAGAAAATCAAGAAAAATAAAAAAAGGAGAGAAAGCGGTAATGGTGGCACCGACCACTATACAGCAGGTTCCAGCCGTTCAAACCGCAGGTACATATGACAATTTGAATGCCAATGCCTCAGATGGCCTATACGATAAATCAACAGTATCCACCCCAAAATTGGGGATGGGAAACAAATCCCTGTTGCTGTCTTACTGGATATGGGCAGTCCCTTATCATGCGATTGGGATCTTGGCACCCTCAACAGAATCAAAGCTGGCAGAATCCTGGAAACTGGACAGGACCATGGATGGGACCAAATCAGCAAGACCAAACTCAAGTGAACCTTAGAGGAGGCCCTCCAAGGCCCCCCGACAAGTTAACATGTGAAGAGGCCCAGAGAAGCCAGAGGGGGAGCTGGTACAGTGCCCCACCTCTCTGTACCCTGCACAGGAACCAACGATAATGGTGGATGTGGGTATCCAGCTCCAGGCATCTTTGTTGATTGACACAGGAGCAACATTCACAAGTATTGGAAAACAAGGCCCTAAGCTCCACTCTCACACAAAGCAGTAAAGACTAGCTTCTCGGGTAAAACACAAACTTTGCAATTTATAGAGTCACATGTAACAACGGTAGAAAGAATCACCATTCAAGTGCCAAAATTACTAGGAAGGCATGTACTTTGCAAGCTAGGAGCAAAAATCTACTGTGGACCCACACCACAGGTGTATGGGTTGAACTTCCTAAGTATCTAGTTCAACAATATGCAATGATGAAAAGAAAGATAAAACAACAAACACTAGACTGTCAGACAGCTCCCTGCTTCTTCTCCAGTGCGTGCCCCGCCCGCACGGAGCTCCTCGCCCACTTACTGATTCCACACACCTGACTCTCATTACACGCACCCATATAAACGCCTCACTTTCACTTGCACGCTGTCCGTTATTGTTTTCCATGTTTATGCTGTGTGGATATGTCTCTCCATTCCTGCTCAGCGCCAAGCGCTTCCGCGCATCAGTGGACTAATAAATACACGGACTGCCTCTCCCCGGTTCGGTACTTTGTGAGCCGCGCTCCTGAAGCGCACCGACGGATTTATCACCTGCACCACGAGTATATGAGTTGGCTTTGCTCAGTGACTCTAATAAACTTTGTTTGCATGCACTTCGGCTTCCGCCTCGCATTCCTCACGTTACAGAATAATGGACCGCAAAGCATAAAGAGCTCATCCCAGCTCTTACCTGACGATGGATACCCGACCCAGCATCTCTTCCGATCCGGTTCGGGATCTTGTCACCGTGCTCCGAGCCGCCTTTCCATCCGCTCGTCCTAACCCCCCCCCGCAATCCCCGGCAGTCCCATGGCACTCCCAGCAACTTTTTTGGGAGAAGCTTCAGAATGCAGCGGCTTCCTGCTACAGGTGAATCAAGGTAGCGTTCCTCATTTCTCTCCTTTCCGGAAGAGCGCTAGCTAGGGCGCAATCGCTGTGGGAAGCCGCCAGCCTGGTGATAAACGTCTACGCCCAGTTCACCGCGCACTTCCTGGAAGTGTTCAGCGCCGCCTCCGGAGTCCTCACCACGGCCGACCAGCTGCTCAGCTTACATCAGGGAAACGACAACATCACGGAATACAGCCTCCGTTTCCGCACCCTGGCGGCATCTAGTGGCTGGAACGAAACAGCACTACTAGGTGTGTATCGGCTGGGTTTGGCTCCTGAGATTAAATAGGCTATGGCGATTCATGAAGACACAGTGGGACTGGAGGACTTTATAAAAAAATCCATCGGGCTCTCACAACGTTTGGCGGCATGCCAAAACATGCCTGTATGCACAGAACTCGCTCTGCCAGGACTCCACGGGCCTCACCCCCTTTCAGTGCGTGCTGGGATTCCAACCGCCCCCGTTCCCCTGGTCGGACGAACCCAGCAACGTGCCCTCGGTGGACACCTGGTTCCGGGAGAGCACCCGGGTCTGGGAGTCGGCTCACACCCAGCTGCGCCGGGCCCTTCGGAACACCTGCAGACACGCCGACGCACACCGTCTGGAGTCTCCGCATTTCCGTCCCGGGGACTTGGTGTGGCTGTCGATGAAAGACCTGAGGCTGAAGCTGCCATGCCGCAAGCTGAGCCCCCGGTTCATCGGGCCCTTCAAGATCTCCAGGCGGATCAACGACGTGTCGTACCGGCTGAACTTGCCACCGAGGTATCGCATACACCCTATCTTTCACGTGTCCCTGTTAAAGCCCTGTGTCCTGTCTGTCTCTCGTCTGTCTCTCGCCCTGTGTCCTGTCTATCCGTTCCTGCCCAGCGTCGCGCTTCCGCGCATCAGTGGACTAATAAATACATGGACTGCCTCTCGCCGGTTCAGTACTTCGTGAGCCGCGCTCCGGAAGCGCACCGACGGATTTATCACCTGCACCACCTGTGTTGGCTTTGCTCAGTGACTAATAAACTTTGAGCTTAAATAAGCTTCCGCCTCGCATTCCTCGCGTTACATGGACAAAGTCTACTCACAGGAACTCAAGGATACCTCTTCAGAAATCCATAAGTTGTATGAATGGTGGAGAACCTGGTTCACAAATATGCACCCTGACTGTATAGAAGCCAGAAAACCATGGCATTGTACAATAAAGTTTTATGAGGGGGACAATATGAAGAATATGAGACGTTGTGGAAAGAACAAGTAGAGGGAACCAGTACAGCATCAAAGCAGAAAACGTGATCATTGGTTCCTAAGGGATAGCAGCAGCAATACAGTTACCAAATCAAATCACTCAGCGGTATTCAGTCAAGAACTCTTTCCAAATGTCTCCATAATGATCTTGTGAAATTTAAAATAAAAAGACTTAGGGCCAATGGTTAAGGAAGCAAGTCATGTAATTGAATGGATACCCGTAGAAGAAAATGAGTGTGTCACCAGATGAAAAATATCTCAACATAAAGCTATCGAACAAAGATAGTGTGATCGCTCACACCGTGTTGATTACAAAACACAAATGGAACAGGTAGGACAATGGCCCTAATGGGCAGAAGGCTCAGAACAGACTGAACAGGAAGTATAACAAGTACTGAAACAGGTCCCAGAACATCTATGCACTAAACATCAGACAGATGTAGGGTTAGTGAAATCATCAGGGTTGGCACAAATTCAATAAAAACCTAATGTGCAACTACTTATCAGAAGCAATATCCACTGTCACAGCAAGCGATATAGGGGATAAAACCAACCATTGAGGAACTAGATAAAGCAGGAGTGTTAATCCCTACCAAAAGCTCTTGCAACCCAATAAGTTTCCGGTCAGAAAACCAAACTAAGACAAATGGAGGTTGGTCCATGATTTAAGGTAAGTAAACCGTCTTGTGGTGGCAAAGAATCCCATAGTGCATGATCCACACAATTTGCAATGATATTTCCCTGAAGGGATTAATAGTACACTGTGATTGATTTATGCTCAGCATTTTTTAGTGTACCACTGCATCCTGAGTCTCAGTTTTTGTTTGCATTCACCTACGGGGAAAACAATATACCTACACATGGCTGCAACAGGGGTACTGTGAAAGCCCATCAATTTTCAATCAAGTGTTGGCACAAGATCTGGCAGAATTAGACATTCAGATCATGTTGCTCCAATATGTAGACGACCTGCTGATTAGTAGACAAACTAGAGAACAGTGCAAGTCGGATTTACTTAATGTGCTAGAAACCCTAGCTCAAAACGGACACAAGGTCAATAAGGAAAAGTTGCAATTCTGCCAACAAAAGGTAGAATATCTAGGTAGAATGCCCAGAGACACTACACAAATAATTACACCCTCACATGTAGAGGCAATTCAAAAAAACACCATGGATTTGTGATTTTGCACTGAAAACACAACCGCTTAGAGACATGATGAAGGCAGCAGACCAGACAATATCAAGTGCTCCTCTGGTCTGGACAGAGAAAGGTAAAGAAGCCTTTGAGACAATAATAAGTTATTTAAAATCTGTCTAATCTTAGCCTGTCCTGACTATAAAAAGTATTGGGGAAGAGCCACATGCATACTACAGTACAGCTCTTGATAATTTGAAAAAGGGCCACTGTGTTACAGAGGATTGGCAGCTGTGGCATTTGCCTATCAAAAGGCATCAACAATTACAATGGATCATCCGGTGACCCTGTACACTTCTCATGTGCTACAACCTTTACTGACAAGTCAAAAGTTTGTGATAACCAATGCATGCAGGACAGGCCATGAAGTATAAATTTCATGGCCTTTCAATTCAATTCAATTCATTTTTATTTGTATAGTGTTTTACTAATTAACATTGTCTCAAAGCAGCTTTACACAGATAATCTGGTGATAAAAAATTAATATGTTGTATGTAATCCTGTTCACACCAGAACTGACAATTGAGAGATGCCTCACAATCAACCCAGCTGATAGGGTAGTGCTACCAGATGAAGGACCCCCCCCCCAGTGCACTCTTATTGCCGGTCCCAAGCCTGGATAAATGGGTAACAACAGGTATTGTTAGCCAACAAAGCACAAGTGGAAATTGGAGTACTTTTGGCTGAAGGACGAGAAGGAGAGGATTAAGATGTCCACAGAGACAGCAGGAAAAAGAGAACTGTAGGAGAGTGGAGGTTCAGGTTGGTACTTTAAATGTTGGTACTATGACTGGTAAATAGAGAGAGATAGCTGATATGATGGAGAAAAGAAAGGTGGATATGTTGTGTGTTTCCAACTGGAAAGGGAGTAAGGCCTGGAACATTGGGCGGGGGTTTAAGCTCATGGTGTGGATTGAAAGAGAAATGGTGTAGGGGTGATTCTGAAGGAAGAATTTAGTAAGAGTGTAGTGGAGGTGAAGAGAGTTTCTGATAGAGTAAAGAATGTGAAGCTGGAAGTTGAATGGGGTGATGATTAATGTCATCAGTGCCTATGCTCCACAAGTGGGTTGTGAGATGGAGGAGAAGGAAAAATGCTGAGTTAGATGAAGATGATGGTAGATGGTGTACCTAGGAATGAACGATTGGTGATTGGGGCAGACTTTAATGGGAATGTAGGTGAAGGGAAGGGAGGTGATGAGGAGGTAATGGGTAGGTATGGCCTTAAGGAGAGGAATGTGGAAGGGCAGGTGGTGGTAGATTTTGCTAAAAGGAATGGAAATGGCCATTGTAAATACTTATTTTAAGAAGAAGGAGGATCATAGGGTAAGATATAAGAGAGGAGGAAGGTGCACACAGGTGGACTATGTTGTATGTGGGAGATCAACCTGAAAGATATTGGAGACAGTAAGGTGTTGGCAGGGGACAGTGTTGCTATACAGCATAGGATAGTGGTCTGTAGGATGGCTTTGGAGGTGAAGAATAATAGGAGGAGAGTGAAGACTGAAAGGAGAAAAAGATGGTGGAAACTAAAGGAGGAAGACTGTAGTATGAGATTCAAGGAAGAAGTCAGACAGGGGCTTGGTGGTGGTAAAGAGGTGCTGGATGATTGGGCAACTACTGTAGACGTGATAAGGGAGACAGTCAGAAATGTACTTGGTGTGACATCTGGAAATAGAAAGGAAAACAAAGAGACGTGGTGGTGAAATGAGGAAATGCAGGAAAGAATAAGGAGAAAGAGGTTGGCAAAACAGAATTGGGATCGACAGAGTGATGAGAAAAATAGGCAGAAGTACAAGGAGATGCAGCAGCAGGTAAAGAGGGATGTGGCGAAAGCCAAGAAAAAAAGGCATATAAGGAGCTGTATGATAAGTTGGACACTAAGGAAGGAGAAAATGATTTATACAGATTGGCCAGGCAGAGGGACTGAGCTGGGAAGGATTTGCTGCAAGTTAGATCAATAAAGTATAAAGATGGAAATGTGTTGACTAGTGAGGAGAGTGTGTTAAGATGGTGGGAGTATTTTGAGCAGCTGATGAGCGAGGAAAATGAGAGAGAGAGAAGGTTGGATGGTGTGGAGATGGTGAAGCAGGAAGTGGATAGGATTAGTGAGGAGGAAGTGAGAGCAGCGATTAAGAGGATGAAAGTGGAGTGGAAAGTCGGTTGGACCAGATGACATACTGGTAGAAGCATGGAGATGTTTCGGAGAGATGGCAGTGGAGTTTTTAAGCAGGTTGTTCAACAAGATTTTGGAAGGTGAGAGGATGCCTGAGGAATGGAGCAGTGTGCTGGTACCGATCTTTAAGAATAAGGTAGATGTGCAGTAATTACAGGGGAATGAAGTTGATCAGTCACACCATGAAGTTATAGGAAAGAGTAGTGGAAGCCAGGTTAAGAGAAGAGGTGACCATCTGTGAGCAACAGTATGGTTTCATGCCAAAGAAGAGGTATATAGGTCAGTAGGAGTAAGACAGAGTACATGTGTGTGAATGAGATGGAGGGCAGTGGAGTGGTGCGGTTGCAGGGAGACGAGGTAGAGAAGGTGGAGAAGTTCAGGTACCTGGGGTCAGCAGTGCAAAGTAATGGAGAGTGTGTTAGAGAAGTGAAGATAAGAGTGCAGGCAGGGTGGAGTGGGTGGAGAAGAGTGGCAGGAGTGATTTGTAATAGAAGGGTATATGCAAGAGTGAAAGGGAAAGTTTAGAGACTATGGTGAGACCTGCGATGTTGTACAGTTAAGAGACAGTGGCACTGAATAAAAGACAGGAGGCGGAGTTGGAGGTAGCAGAGCTGATGTTGAGGTTTTTGTTTGGAGTGACGACGATGAACAGGATTAGAAATGAGTCGAGGGACAGCGCATGTAGGATGTTTTGGAGACAAGGTGAGGGAGGAGAGATTGAGATGGTTTGAACATGTGCAGAGGAGGGACATGGGTTATATCGGTAGGATAATGCTGAGGATGGAGCCGCCAGGAAGGAGGAAAAAAGGAAGACCAAGGAGGAGTTTTATTGATGTGGTAAGGGAAGACATGTAGTTGGTTTGAAAGCGGCAGATGTAGAGGACAGTGGGTATGGAGAAGGATGATCTGCTGTGGCGACTCCTAATGAGAGAAGCTGAAAGAAGAAAAAGAAGTCATGTTATTAGACAATTATTTATTCTGAACTGCTCCAGATGATGTAGGTGGCACTGTTGCGGTGGTAATGTAGAGGTTTGGAGTTGTCTTAACTGGGTTTCTTGCTTTAGTTCAATGGTATTCACCCTCCATATGCGAAATGCCTCTCTCTCTGTAATGCCACACATTGTTATATTGCGTTTTTTTGTATAGTATTGATGGTTTCTATTATTGCGATGTGATAATGGTGGTATTAAAGGTGGATTAAGTCTGGTCACATTGCAATAATAGAAACCATCAATACTATACATATATGGGGTTTCACTAGGCCTCCTGCACATGAGACCCCTCCAGTGGTGGCTCAGGACCTGAGAGTTCTCTCAGAGGGGCAATCCACTCCGTACAATTAAGGTCACGTGGCGAAACCTACGTGCATTAGATGTGTGGAGAGATCCTGGGTTCATGTCTTAGGGCCCTGTGCTGGGAGTTCCTGGTCGTTGTGTAACACTTACGACAGATGCTTCCTTCACAGGGTGGGGGGCGGTATGAGTGGCCGTTCCACCAAAGGTCTATGGGGAAGGGCCCATCTAAGATGGCATATTAATTGCATAGAGATGCTGGTCATGCTCCTAGCTCTGAGGCATTTCTCTCCAGGCCTTAAGGGTCACCATGTGTTGGTCCATATGGACAACACTTTGGTGGTCTTATATCAACCACCAGGGGGTCTGTGATCTCACCTCCTCTAAAATCTGGTGCATTAGATCCTCCTGTGGGCCCAAAGGAAGCTGCTCCTCTGCATGGGACTTCGCCATTGTCTTGGAGGCCATGTCAGAGCCTCCCTTTGAAGATTGACCGAGGTTCATTTAAGGTTTCTCACATCAAGACTGTGTTTCTCTTGGTCATCTCCTCTCTCAAGAAAGTAGGGGGAGCTTCAGGCCCTATCTGTGGTCCCTTATTTCCTTGAATTTACTCCAGGCATGACCAGTGCCTTCCCCTACCCTAAATCACAGAATGCTCCCAAAGTACCCTCGGTTGTCCCACGACCTGTTATGTTTCAGGCATTCTTCCTACCTCCCTTTCAGGCCCCAGACCAGGAGAAGGGAACTGTGGAAGAAATCGGAGCAGCTGTTCGTCTGCTATGGCCCTTCGAGAAGAGGTCTCCTGCGAACAAGTAGACGCTCAGCAGATGGATTGTGGATGCTATTTCATCCTCTTATGAGTAATGGTACGGTAATGGAATTAATGTTACAATTATTTGGTCTGTTTGTCCACCAAACAGACAGTATAATCTTTTATTAATTCTACAAAAAGGGTATCTCCCCGGCCAAGAAAGACGCAACCTCCCGTTACTTTATACCATTTAAGTAATAGAGCATGTAGTAAGATTAAAAATATTGCAGTGACTTTAAAATGTGAGCGGCACTCAGGGACAATCACTGATGAAAAATACGGCACTTAATGAATGAGACAAACACACACAAAATAAGGAACAGATCATTTTGAGATCATTTTGATATTAAGCATTAAAGAAAAAACGGCATTAAAGCAGAGGTACATTAATATACTGGGACATAAGCCTTTAAGGTATAACTTGTGTTAATACAATGTTATATTCTGGCATATAATTTGCACCCTGGTTTGGAAAATAAAGAACAGATAATTTTGAGATTATTTTGATATTAAGTGTTAAAAGAAAAGACAGCATTAAAGCAGAGGTACAATAATATGCACACTGGATTGGAAAATAAAGAACAGATAATTTTGATATTAAGCATTAAAAGAAAAGAGAATTACAAGATCTGTAATTCAACTTTTTTATTGTTTAACAGTCCAAACTTCAAAGTACATCAACACGGCATTCAATAATCATCGTTGCTATTACACATTCAGCCACTACCCAGTCAGCAAACAAATCTGGCCCAGATTTGGCATTCATCTGGCACAGCTGGCATTCATCTGGCACTGGCATACAGCATGTGGGCCAAACATGGCCCGGTAGTATTCGGCCCAGATGTCAAGTATACATATGTGGGCCACATACGTATGGCCGATCTTAACCCATATTTAAAATCCATTTCAAATACATTTGAGTAAAATCCCAATGTTTTAATTCACAAAGATATTTCCATCTTTCTGTGTCTAATGCCTTCAAGTTAATCCAGGCAACAATAAAGATTTATATTTCTGAATTATGAAAATCAACTGTAATTGTTTGATTTCAGTTGATAAGGTTTTTGTGAATAATTTAAACTTGTAGACCAATAAACCACCAATTAAGAAGGTCTAAACATTTTCATTATATTTAATCCTTAGCTAAATCTAAAACTACTGGGCATGCGCACATCAGTATACCGTAATTTTTGTCACACTGTATAATAATAGTAAAGGTGAAATAGTGGAACACTTATTTTGGTCTTGTCATTACACTCAGGAATTTTGGTATGATATTGGTTTTTTTGTTAAATTGAAGATTTTGCCAGAATTTTCATTACAAATGAGAAATGTTATATTTGGGTATTTTGACTCAGACCCCACAAAAGAAAATTTGTTTTATAATAAATTTAATTATTTTCTTAAGTTTACCTGTCTTTGTGGTCTTTTTAAGAGATATAGAACATTATATTAATTTGATTTCAATATCTACTGATAAAGCTATGAAGACTGTTAAAATTTCTACTGTACTAAAAGTTTTTGTGTAAAACAATGGCCCTATTTTGATTTATTTTATTTATTGATTTATTTTGTATTTTATTTTATTTTTTTACTGTTGTATGTTTGTTGTTGTCTTTCAAGTATCACTACTGTTGATATTTTGTATTTTGTACTGATTTATATGTTCTTGTTTTCAGCAAAAAAAAAAAAAAAAAAATACTGTGAAGGTTTGGGGTAGGTGTAGACTTTAATAAAACAAAAAATAGGTCGTTTTTTTTTACCGGAATAACTTTTACCCAGCGTGCACCAATCATGATTTTAAAAACCTGGAAATGCGAAATTGGCCTATCAGAGCAAAGTTGGCCAAAAGGCGCAATTATAATTTGCAATGCTTCATGGGATTGTAGTTTTATTTACCCAGATAGCCGTGACACACACAGTCTCGTATTGCCTTTATGACAAATTTTCAAATATTTTTATTTCAGATCGAATATTTTACATGTTGTAATTCAAGTTGTAGCTGGTTGTTATGATTCAAAGCTTATAACGCTTTAAGCAACAAATCTCCAACGAGGAAAAGTGAATGAAAATACTCCAGGAACTGTCTGTTGAAAAAGTGGGCGGATGCAGTGTTGCTCGGAAACAGGCACTCGCACTGTTGGTAAGTGAGAACATACATATGTATCAATAAACAAATATTATATTCTTCTTAAATTTTGCCACGGTCACATGTGGACTTAATGATCAATTAATGCATTCACGTGCTATCGAAATAATCGCATTGCTTTTCGGTGTCTTTTGATGCAAATGGGGGGGTGAAATAAAAAAAATACACCCGTACGTGTATGAATAAATGGACGACGGCAAAAAAATAAAAATAAACCAGCATGCACTTAAACAAGTACCCTTGTTTCAGTAGCAAGTGAACGCAGTTTTAATCTAATTTAACTGTTACGTGTTGTAAATACAATAAACTAACATGCCACTAATCCTGAAAAAGTCAGTCATTGTTTCAGGGACTCTGAAGCTCAGAGTTTTCGATAGCACGTGAAATGTGGTTTTAATTATAATTAATGGTTTTTAATTAGTGGTTTTAATTAATCATCAAGCTTTTTTGCTCTTTCAGAATCAAACAGAGGCTGAAAAAAGCTTCTCTTTTTCTGGTATTTAATTTTTATTATAGTCTATTAAAACTTTTTAATAATCTGTATTTTTTTTTAGGAGAAAGAACAAAGGGCTTCAGTAAAGACACAGTATGGAAAAGGTTTGGAAGTACAATGATAGGAGCAATTCCAGAAGGAGCAGAAACGTGGACATTTAAGCGTCATAGTTCGATTAAATCTTGTTCCTGACCAGAAACATGGACGTTCAAGTGTTATACATAGTGTGAAAATTGTTAATGACCATAAACATGGATATTCAAGTGTTATAGGTACAGTAACTCTTGTTCCTGACCAGAAACAGGGATGATCAAGCGTTACATTTAACTTCATGAACAAAAACATAGCGGAGAACTTCAACTTGTTTTATTTTTGCTTTTATTTTAATTGCAGAACTGACGAGGTAGTATTTTATAGAGTTGTTTGTACAAGTGTATGTGTCAGGTTTCAATGTTTTGATGTTAAATATAATTAAATATTTGTTCAGAATACTGTCGTTGTTGTGACTATTAATTTGGGAGGGGTGTGTATCAAGTGGCCTGGTTATGGTTTTGTTAAGGCTGACATGTGGAACCTATCTGGTCCAGTGTATAGGACCACAATAGGGCCAGCTATGGTCATACAGGTGGGTGAGCTATGGCTCTGTCATGGCCCTTTTATGGCCCATATTTTGGCTGCCAGGTTTAGTTAACCTATGGATTATGCTCAGGTGTGGCTAGGTTTTGGGCTTTTTGCTGTTGATATGGTTTACTTATGGTTGTATTTTGGTTCCAATGTCATATTTTGACCTGGCCCACTTCAGGACCAGTTATGGGTATTTAACTTGGCTGAGACTTGGGCCATCTATGGCCCATGTGTGGCCCTTGTCTGGAATCCAGAAACCGTAATTCATTGCGGTATGTGGGCCAAGCAAAAGCTGGTTGTGTGGGCAGGAGCTGGGCCAGAGAAAAATTGCTATGTGGGTAGTCACAATCAGTGGAATACAGTCCTAATCAAAGCACATGGAAATTAAACAGTAATCAGTCCTACTTATTCAAACCATTGTTATATGTTGCCAGAAATGATCCCATGTTTTCTTCATTTCTCCCTCACTATGCAGTCTCCCCAACATGCTCTCGTAAGAAGCAATTTCAATCATCCTATCAATCCAATCTTTCAAGTCTGGGTTTTGGGGCATTTCCAGTTGCATAAATTCATCCTGGCAGCTGTAATACAACCAATCTGTCAGGGATCCACCAGCCACACCTTCCCCAGAACCACCCATCCCTCCTGGCAGCTCTCCATCTTACTAACTACACACACCTGACATTCATCAGCTCACCCACTATTTAACCACACACTTCCGTTCACTCTCCGTCCGTTCTACCATTTAGTCTGGAGAACATCTTAGGACCTTGTTGACTACATGCTTGCCGACTCTTTGTGGATTTAGCACTCTGTGGATTACCCTGTGGATTTATCTTGGATTGAGTATTTCTTTGTTCTGAACCTTTCGGTAGATTTATCTGAGTTCAGTGGAATGAAGTCTGTTGTGTTTTGCTGCCTTTCCCTTTTGTTATTAAAAAACCTCCGTTCTGTCGAACTTCGGTTTCCATACGTTCTTCCAGCCTAACACAATCTTAATTAGGGTAAATACATTTTTTGCTATGTTGGGTACCACTGATTTATCTCCCAGAAGGCATAGTTGTGGTTCCACAGGTATATTAGATCCCATCCACTCTTTACTCTTTACTACTTTTACATCCACTGCATTACTCCCAGAATTTTACACCAAAATATATACACTGACAGTATGTTTAAAATCTTTGCAAATTTATTAAAAAGAAAAAAAATCACATACATAAGTATTCACAGCCTTTGCTTACTACTTTGTTACTAATTACAGCCCCACGTCTATTTGAGTATGATGGTACAAGCTTGGCACACCTGTTTTTAGTAGTTTAGTAGTAGTTTCTCCCATTCTTCTTTGCAGAACCTCTCAAGCTCCATCAGGTTGGATGAGGAGTATTGGTGCACCGCTATTTTTAGATCTCTCCAGAGATGTTCAATTGGGTTCAAGTCTGGGCTCTGGCTCCACCACTCAAGGAGATTTACAGAGTTGTCCACTAGTCCTTCAGGTGCCTTTAAGCAAACTCCAGGGAAGCTGTCATGTGCATTTTTGCTGAAAAGTGGCTTCTGCCTGGCCACTCTAACATACAGGGCTGATTGGTGGAGTGCTGCAGAGATAGTTGTTTTTCTGAAAGGTTCTGAAATGCTGGAGCTCTTTCAGAGTGACCATCGGGTTATTGGTCACATCCCTGACTAAGGACCTTCTCTCCAGATAGCTCAGTTTGACCAGGTGGCCCTCTCTAGGTACAGTTGTGGTGGTTCCAATCTTATTCCATTCACAGATGATGGAGGCCACTGTGCTGATGGAACTTTCAATGCTGCAGAAATGTGCCTCGATACAATCCTGTCTCAGGGTCTATAGACAATTCCTTGGACTTCATGGCTTGGTTTGTGCTCTGACACATACTGTTAACTGTGGAAGCTTATAGTGACAGGTGTGGGCATTTTAAAATCATGTCTAATCAAATGAATTTACCACAGGTCTACTCGATAAACACCTTAAGGATGATCAGTGGAAACAGGATACACCTGAGCTGTGAATACTTATGGCATGTGATTTCAAACTAAATTATTTTACTTTGTCATTATGGGGTACTGTTTATAGAATTTAATCAATTTTGGAATAAGGCTGTAATATCTCAAAATGTGGAAAAAAGCGAAACACTGTTTTCTGAATATGTGTTGGATTACCTGATGATATAGTTGAAGCTAAATCATTAACGTACACATTTGCACAAGCTGCAGAGCTGGTGGCACTTACAGTACAAGTGCATGTCAAGGCCTAGGTTAATGTTAGGAAGTCTTCCCCCTCTCCTTTGCCTCTTTTGGTCAACAGTAGCCCAATTTCCACTGGTACCATTTGGCTAAAAATACATTGGTAACCTGGGCCTTGACATGCTCTTGTACTGTAAGTGCCACCAGCTCTGCAGCTTGTGCGGATGTGTATGTTAATGATTTAGCTTCAACTATATCATCAGAGACAGCAAGGAAAGGAGAAGTGTAGGAAAGAGAAGGTGGGTTTAAACTGTTCTATCATGGCAGAGGTGGAAAGTAACTTAAGTAAAGTAATGAAGTATTTGTATTAAGTAGATTTTTCTGTTATCAATACTTTACTTCACTACTTATTTTTTGTACAACTTTTTACTTTACTCATTACATTTTTACACAAATATCTGTACTTTCTACTTCTTTCATTTTTAAAACAGACTTGTTATTTTATTTAAAATCTATTCATTCTTCTCACTGTGCTGATTTCAGCCCATCAACCCGATTTCCTGTCATTGTGTGGCTTTTTTAATCCACTGGTGCATCATTTCCTGGCTCTCACTCACCACCGATGTAGGCTAGTTTACGAAGCTAACAATGAGCAGGCAGAAAGCAACAAGAAGTATGGAGATAACATGGATGAGACAGAGTAAGTCCTGAGCACCTGATCATCATTTCTTTGCTTGTGTTCTATATGGTGGCTGTTTAGCCTGGACACATTCATTAGGTAACACATTTTTATCCGTTTCAATATATATATATATATATATATATATATATATATATATATATATATAATTACGAAATATATATTTTAGAGCTGTTTATTCATTAGGTAACAGATTTTTATCCGAAATGGATAAAAATTACGTCTCCAGTCTCTTCAAATCTTTCTTTTTATCCTCTGTACTTGACGCTGAGACACATTGAAGGTGTCTGCCACATCAGCAGTGGATCTGGTCTTCAGCCTCTTGATAATCAAAACTTTAGTCTCAGGGTAAATCTTAGGCATGTTTGCAGAGGTCTAGTTGCAGTTGATGTGAAGGTCTAGTGTACTGGGGTTCTTTTTATACACACCTGAGACCTATTTGATCCATTATTAGTCACAGGTGAAGCTCATATGACAAGGCGACAACACTTATGTCTTTGCAAAAATTGACTCAATGGGCTTTACCAAGCTGTGAATATTAGAATACTTTTTGACAGTTTCGTTTTGCACTGAAACATTATTACAAAAGCTGTTGGGATTAAAATGAGCCATTTCTTGTAAAAAAAA
>JAAIIK010000032.1:6817677-6927946 GCA_014706435.1 Silurus glanis | reverse complement strand
AAAGGAATGTGTGTGAGATAGTGTGAAAACAGTTTTAACACTAACAGGTACGTAATTTCTCTTCTATGGCGAACATCCAGTTCATTCAGTGTGTGAAGTGTGACATGTTTAGTCAGTCTTTCTCTGTTGTTAGCGATAATTTTATCTGTGAGAAGTGTAAGCTAGTTTGCTCTTTGACGGAGAAGATCTTAGCATTAGAGGAGCGCATCCAGAGTCTAGAGAGAAGTAGTGAGTGCGAGAGCAGTCCAGGTTCTGCAGGGGAAAGTCTGGATGCCCTAGGTGGAGTTAGCATTCCCCCGACTCCGGCATTAGAGCCCTCGCAGCGGAGCGAGTGGGTGACGGCTCGGCGGCATATTCGCAAAGCCAAAGCTAATGCTAAGGCTTGCCCATGGGAGCACCATTCCTCTCCGCTTCACGTGTCCAACAGGTTTGCTCTCCTCAGTGAAGCACCCGCTGAGAAACCTGAAAGAGCTCTGGTTTTAGGAGACTCTATTCTGAGGCACGTGAAATTAGCTAGACCTTTAGGGGCACCAGCAGCACAGGTTATGTGTATACCAGGAGCCAGGGCGCCGGACATAGCAGGTCAGCTTAGGTTTTTAGGAAAGCATAAGATTCACACAGGAGCTAATGATATACGCCTTCGACAGTCAGAGGTTACTAAGAGTAATATTATAGAGGTGTGTAAATTAGCGAAGGCAATGTCTGATGCAGTAACATGCTCTGGCCCCATCCCAATGCGACGTGGCGATGTAGCCTACAGCAGGTTATGGTTGCTGAACTGCTGGATGTCCGAGTGGTGCTCCAAAAACTATGTGGGCTTCATAAATAATTGGAGCAATTTTGAGGGCAAGGCTGGCCTGTTAGGGCGGGACGGTATCCATCCCACTCGGGAAGGTGCTGCTCTCATATCTTGTAGTATAGGTCATAGTCTCAGAACAGCACTAGTTAACAAGTCACTGTCCAGAGCCAAGGCCAAGGAGCAGACAGACAGGCTAAACTGACCGTCTGCTAGCTGCACAGAGTCGTCACTCAGGATCCACCATATTGAGACTGTGTCTGTCCCCCGAGCAAAACCAAAATATAGGCATTCTCAGAAAGTCTGTTTAAGTAACCTGATTAACATTAAATTAAATAGGACTGAATGCACAGCCAGCACCTCTGATCTAAAGATAGGATTGTTGAATATTAGATATATCACGTCAAAAGCGCTTACTATAAACGAAATTATTACCGACCAGGAATTTCAAATAATGTGTTTGACAGAAACGTGGATTAAACCGAATGAATATGTAGCATTAAATGAAGCGAGTCCTTCTGGGTATAGTTACATACACCAACCCTGTCTAAATGGCAGAGGAGGCGGAGTCGCAGCTATTTATAATAATAATAATCTAAGCGTCACACAAAAGACTAAACACAAATGTAAAACATTTGAAGTTATTTACACCAACATAAAATATTCAGTGTCTAAAAGCAGGTCCAGTCAGTCAATTCCACTAATTATTATTTATAGACCCCCAGGGCCCTACTCTGATTTTCTCATAGAATTTGCAGATTTCATCACAAATTTAGCTACTTCTTTAGACAAAGCATTCATTGTTGGTAACTTTAATATTCATTTTGATAATCAGGAAGACTCCTTAAGAGCAGCAGTTGTGTCCATTCTGGATTCAGTTGGAATTAATCAGAATGTTAGAGGACCCACTCATAGTGGTGGACATACTCTTGATTTGTTGTTAACATTTGGATTAAAATAAAAAATGTAGTCATAATTCCACAGTCTGAAGCTATTTCAGACCATTATCTCATCTCTTTTAAAATCTGCCTCAGTCATTGCATTACTACCTCACCACGTTACTGTGTTAAGCGTACCTTCACGTCAGTTACAGCAGCGCATTTTATTAATAATCTTCCAGAAATTACGATATTAAATAGATCTCCGTCTGACCCCACAGAGCTCGACTGGGCCACTGAATACCTAGAATCAACGTTACGTTATACTCTAGATGATGTAGCCCCCCTTAAGACCAAAATGATCAGGGAGAAAAAATTAGCACAGTGGTATAATGATCATACGCGCACCTTAAAACAGACCACTCGGAAATTAGAACATAAATGGCGTCAAACAAAATTAACAGTATTTCAAATAACATGGAAGGAGAGCCTTCTAAATTATAGAAAATCTCTTAGTGCTGCTAGATCAGCATATTTCTCCACCCTCATAGAAAATAACAAGCATAATCCTAGATCTTTATTTAGCACGGTAAAATCAACAGGAAATAAAAGCACTGCACTCACACACCATCATTAGGTAGTAATGATTTCATGAACTTTTTTAATAATAAAGTTGAAAACATCAGGCAAGAAATCCAGACGGTTAATATAAATCCAAATTATTTTACAAGTAACCCTGTAGACAGCAGTGTAATTATAACAGACAATCAACTACAAAGCTTCACTCCTATTCATGAGAATGACTTAATTTCTTTAACTTCCTCATCAAAATCATCAACCTGCAGTTATCAAACCCCTAATTAAGAAACCTGACCTTGACCGATGTCAGCTGTCCAACTACAGGCCAATATTAAATCTCCCCTTTATATCCAAAATTTTAGAAAAGGTTGTAGCACAGCCGTTATGCTCACATCTGCTTATGAATAACATTTTTGTAATGTATCAGTCAGGATTTAGGCCTCATCATAGCACAGAGACGGCGCTAGTTAAGGTGGTAAATGACCTGCTATTGGCCTCTGATCAGGGTTTTGTCTCTTTACTTGTTCTGCTTGACCTTAGTGCAGCTTTTGACACCATTGATCACACTATACTGCTTGCTAGACTTGAGAACGTTGTTGGAATAAAGGGAACAGCTCTCTCCTGGCTCAGGTCTTATTTGACCGATCACTATCAGTTTGTTGATGTTCTCCACACTCTGAGGTAAAGTTTGGTGTTCCTCAAGGATCTGTCTTAGGCCCACTGCTTTTCTCTTTATATATGCTGCCTCTGGGTGAAATTATACATAATATAATACATGGTATTCACTTCCATTGCTATGCTGATGATACACAGTTGTATATTTCAGCAAAGCCAGATGAGAGAGATCAGCTTAACAATGTTTAGGCGTGTTTAAAGGACATTAGACAGTGGATGCTTGATAACTTTCTTCTGCTCAACTCAGATAAGACTGAAGTATTTTACTAGGACCACATGCAGCTAGAAGCAAACTTTCCGATTACGTAGCATCTCTGGATGGTGTTTCTGTTTCAGCGTGTACATCAGTCAAAGATCTTGGTGTGATTATTGACCCTAGTCTTTCCTTTGAGGCTCATGTGAATAATATTACCAGGATCGCCTTCTTTCACCTTAGAAATATTGCTAAAATTAGAAATATGATGTCGTTACAGGATGCAGAAAAATTAGTTTATGCTTTTGTTACTTCTAGATTAGACTACTGTAACGCTTTACTGTCTGGGTGCTTGAGTAAGTGCATAAATAAGCTTCAGTTAGTTCAGAATGCAGCAGCAAGAGTCCTTACTAGATCTAGAAAATATGACCACATCACTCCTGTTTTAATCAGTCTACACTGGCTCCCAATCAAATCTCACATTGATTATAAAATACTACTACTGATGTATAAAGCACTTAACGGTCTCGCACCACAGTATCTGAGTGAAATTCTGTACCAATATGATCCTCCACGCCTACTTAGATCAAAAAGTGCAGGCTATCTGTTGGTTCCTCAAATAATGAAGACTACAGCAGGGGGCAGATCTTTCTCTTATAAAGCCCCACAGTTATGGAACAGCCTTCCAATCAGTGTTCGGGACTCAGACACAGTCTCAGTGTTCAAGTCGAGGTTAAAAACATATCTATTTAGTCAAGCCTTTTATCAGTAGATTTCTTTTCTTAGGTAAAGGTGCAGATCTGGCGGGAACATGGATAAAGAGTGTTTGGTGAACTGGGATATTTGTATGCTGTCGTCCCCTCACTCTCACACGTTCACTCAGGTTTGTTGACGGTGGTGTGGTGGGTCGTCTCTTATCCCAGAGATCTCTCATGTTGGTGTTACCTTCTGGTTCTCCCTTTTAGTTATGCTGCCATAGCGAGTCTTGCCGGAGTCCAAACTGCACAGTGATATTAACTCTCATACAACTATAAAGACACATAATAATCGATATCCTTCTCTTCCTGTCACCCCTCTTCTCTCTCTCTCTCTCTCTCTCCCCCCTCTCTATCTCTCTATGCCCTCTCTATTCTCCTGAGGTTCCAGTGACCACTGTTTCTGCCCCTCTCCCCTCCGTGGATCTTCCCACTTCGTCCAGGCCTGCCTCTGGATAGTGTTCTCTTCGACTGGAGGCCACTCTGTGCAGCTTGGGACGGTTTCTCATCAACGCCTTGGGTGGTTCCATGAAATTCCGGAGTAAGAACGGGAGCTTTGAGGATGGATTGGACTGTAGTTAATGTCAACAGTCTACATTGACTCAGGACTACTTTTCACTTATGATCATCATTGTACCCCGCAACATCGTATATCTGCTATAAATGGACATTCGGTGCAACCCAGATGAGGATGGGTTCCCTCTTGAGTCTGGTTCCTCTCAAGGTTTCTTCCTTATGCCATCTCGGGGAGTTTTCCCTTGCCACAGTCGCCACCGGCTTGCTCATCAGGGACAAACTTACACTTATAAAGAACATATTCACTTTTAATCACCACATTATCTGTGTAAAGCTGCTTTGAGACAATGTTCATTGTTAAAAGCGCTATACCTTCACAACAGGATGCGCAATTTCTCACAATAATGCAGAACGAAATGTATCAGGATGAGACCAACAGTTGGGTTGCACCCCTTCCTTTTGTCACACCCAGACAACATCTACCAAATAATTGAGATCAGGCTTTAAAAAGATTCAACACACTAAAACGAAGTCTCAATAAAAAACCTGAGATGAGAGAGCACTTTGTACAGTTCATGCAAAAAATCATAGACAACAAGCATGCAGAAGTTACACCCCCCTTAAAGCTGAATGAAGAGTGTTGGTATCTCCCCATGTTTGGGGCGTATCAACCGCAGAAACCCAAGCAAATCCCTGTGGTTTTTGACTCAAGCGCCAAACATGAGGGTGTAGCACTTAATGACGTCCTTTTAAGTGGCCCAGATCTCAACAACGCTTTGCTTGGGGTTCTAATCAGATTCCGCAGAGAGCCCATCGCAATAACAGCAGACGTGGAACAAATGTTCTACTGTTTCACAGTAAGGGAAGACCCTCGCAATTTCCTGCGATTTCTCTGGTTTAGAGACAATGATGTCACAAAGGAGATCATCGAGTATCGCATGAAAGTCCATGTTTTTGGAAATCGTCCGTCTCCCTCTGTTGCAATCTACGGGTTCCGGAAGGCAGCTGAATCCAGTGTGAAGGAATAAGGCAAGGACGCAGAGCATTTTGTCACCAGAAACTTTTATGTGGATGACGGTCTAACATCACTCCCAACTGAATTTGAAGCAATCGCTCTTCTGCAAAAAACACAGAGAATGTTAGCGGAGTCAAATCTGCGTTTACACAAAATTGCCTCAAACAGCAGCAAAGTCATGGAGGCGTTCCCAGCAAATGACTGAGCAAAAGACATCAAAAGCCTTGACACTGACCAATTACCTGTGCAAAGAAGCTTAGGCGTCAGCTGGAGTCTTGACTTTCACATTTTAAGTCTCTAAAGAACAAAAACCATTCACCAAAAGAGGCGTGCTATCCACTGTTAATAGTTTGTACGACCCCTTAGGTTTTGTTGCGCCTATAACTGTACAGGGAAAAGCACTCATAAGAGAACTAACCTCCGAATCATGTGACTGGGACGACCCCCTATCGCCTGCCAAAGAAAGACTATGGTCTGTATGGAGAGACGCTCTTCTCGAGTTAGAGCACCTGCACATTCCCAGACCATACGTACCATTTTCTCTTTCCTCAACACAACACAGAGAGCTGTGTGTCTTCAGTGACGCCTCATCCACAGCAATTGCAGCTGTTGACTACTTGCGAGTTGTCAATGAGCAGAGACAGCACCTCACCGGATTTGTCATGGGCAAAGCCAAACTGGCACCAAAACCAGCTCACACAATTCCACGACTGGAGCTATGCGCTGCTGTCCTTGCTACAGAAATGGCAGAGCTTATATGCCAAGAAATTGACCTAGAGCTTTATGCTGTAAAGTACTACACTGATAGTAAGATTGTACTAGGTTACATCTACAACACGTCAAGAAGATTTTATGTCTATGTATCAAACATAGACATAGAATCAGAAATGTCTATGTAGAATCAGAAAATCTTCAGTACCAACACAATGGCATCATGTCTCATCAGAAAACAACGCAGCAGACATTGCTACTCGCCCAATAGCAGCACTTCTACTGCCACAAACATACTGGTTCACCGGACCCCTATTCTTGTCGAAGGAACTGCCTCAGTGTTCATCTACAGAAGATACAAACAAGTTCGAGCTAATAGAACCAGAGCATGATTCAGAGATTCGACCAGAAGTGAATGTCTATGCAACTAAAGCCAGCATCGAACCCCTTAGATCACATCGGTTCGAACAATTTTCAGCATGGAAACATCTCATACGAGGTATGGCAAAACTCATTACTCTAGCTAGAAACAAATCCAAAGATTAAAATCAAAACACTACTACTACTACAAATCCTCAAACTCAAGCTAAACTTACAGTCATCTCAAGCATCCAACAATATTCATTCAAAGAGGATATTAAGAAACTGCATAAAGGGGAACGTATCACAAAAACAAGCCCCTTGTGGACTCTAAACCCTTTCATAGACTCAGATGGACTGTTAAGGGTTGGGGGTCGGATGTCTCTAGCTGACCTCCCGTATGATGAAAAGCACCCTCTGATACTCCCTAAAAACATCTGTGTCAACACTGCTTGTGAGACATTACCACCAAGGTGTTGCTCACCAAGGTCATCACCTCACTGAAGGAGCGCTGCGATCTGCTGGTGTTTGGATATTTGGAGGCAGGAAACTAGTCTCAAGTGTAATCTATCAGTGTGTCACTTGTCGTAGGCTTAGAGGAAAACCTGTTCAACAAAAAATGGCCAATCTCCCAGAAGATCGACTCACCATGGAGCCCCCGTTCACTAGGGCCAGCTTAGATGTTTTTGGGCCCTGGAGTGTAGTCACTCGCAAGACTAGGGGTGGGGCCACAGAAAGCAAATGCTGGGCAGTTTTATTTAGTTGCTTAGGGACTCGTGTAGTTCATATAGAAGTAATCAAAACTATGTCCACCTCATGCTTTATTAATGCACTGAGAAGGTTTTTCGCAGTTAGAGGCCCTTCCAAAGTTCTCAGATCAGACCGTGGCACTAACTTTATTGCAGCCTGTAAGGAGCTAAAAATCAGTACAGATCACCCTGAGATCTAAGACTACCTCAGCAACGAAGGCTGTACATGAACATTCAACACGCCTCACTCATCACATATGGGTAGATCATGGGAAAGAATTGCCGCATTCTAGACGCAATGTTACTGCAGTCAGGTCCTCGTCTTACCCATGAGGTCCTCACAACACTAATGGCAGAAATCATGGCAATCATTAATGCTTGTCCATTGGTTCACATAAGTACTGATTCGGACTCACCAACTATTTTGACACCGTCTATGCTTCTAACGCCAAAGGCAGGAGTTGCTCCCGCTCCTGAAGGACCATTTGACATAAAATACATGTATAAAAAGCAATGGCAACACTTTCAAGGTGTTGCAGATATCTTTTGGAAGCACTGGAGACAAGAATATCTGTCAGTGCTTAGGCCAAGAAGGAAATGGACTCATGACAAAGATAACATTCATGTAGGGGACGTAGTCTTGTTAAAAGGTGATCAAGTTAAACGTAATAAATGGCCCATTGGACTCATTACTAAAAGCATCCCAAGCGAAGACAAGAGGATCAGAAAAGTGGAAGCAAGGGACCACTCGTGTCTACTTGCGCCCAGTGACTCAACTTATTCTCCTGCTTCCCCAAAGTAGTGATACAAAGACTGATTAGTATTAAATAGTCGTAAAAAAGCATTTATACCAGGCAAGGAGTCTAATGGTTCAGTTTAATTGTAAAGAAAGGTGATTCTGGTTATATGTTGACCTTTAAGCGCCCTCTTGTGGCGAGGATTGTGCATGGTAACTTCTGTATGACTCGTGCTGAGTTAATTGTGAAGTGTCATGGCTGAAGAGCAGCTCGTACGGTGAAGTTGTGACCCGCATAAGGCTGTAAGTCGCTATTATTTGTCATATAAATATGACGTTTAGTAGTCAAAGATGTTTGACAGTAAATTCATTATTCTAGCGATGCAAATGTTGCTAAAAACAAAATGTAAAGTGCTAAGTGTGAGCATTAGGTAGCGCTGTATGCTAGCGGCCTTTTGTTATGATTATTAGGCTAATTTGGATTTCGTTGGATTGGATTACAAGCCATTACCTAAAATTAAGAATATAATTCCAAATGCACATGACAATGTAATGTTCAATGCGTTGATTTAACGTTTCTTTTAAATGCTTTTAAGGCAGTAAATACTGCTCAGTTGGCTATGCACTTGAATATGTGATTTGATTACAATTCTAATTGCTGTATTTTCTATGTCTATTTACAGTTTTACAATGTTAAAGTTAAACGAGAAAAGATTCATGAAAGCTACTGGAAGAATAAAAGCCATGAATCAACATCTCGCCTGTTCACTGTCTGTCTAGCTGGATTAAGAAGTTATACGCCTAGTGAGGACAGAACACACGTACTGGAAGCAGGAAAAGAGAAAGATTACGAAATGAGGAGAATAAACTGTTGGGAATAAATTAATACAATTTCATGGAACAAATATTAGAATTTATGTTAAATCCTGTAAATGTAGGCCAGTGCTTCTGTTAGTGTTTAGGCCAGCAGAGAAGGCTTTGCTGCCGCTGACCGTTCACCACTGGTATATATACTTGTTTGTTATCTGCATTAAACTGAAGAAGAACGTATGCGCCATTCTGTGTGCTGTGTTATTCTTTGCTGATCAGAAAAGACACCATGGACATTTTTGATCACATGGGAAACCTCTCTAAGGATTAATTTTTAGTTTGGGCATAATAAAAATCTAACAAAGACTTATTCAGAAGCTAGCAAGTAATTTACATGTTAACACTTTAATTAATCACATTCACTTTTTACATAATTTATTTTAGTAATAAAAAACTTTATTATGTTTAGCCAGTGGTAGATGAGGTACAAAATTTTTGGAACTTTATTTTAATAATTTATACAGTTGAAATTCAATTACTCTATGCAAATGAACTTATTCTCCCCCACATCATACCTTTAAAGGAGAGAATTTTCTATTGGCACACTAAGAACACCGTTAATCCCAAAAAATAAAAATAATAAAATCTCGCGAGACCTACGCGTTTACGTTTGTGGTCCACATACAATTAACGCAATTTATGCATTCACTTCAAAATAGCCAGGAAATTTGTCCGTTGTTCTGAAATGTACTGTTGTAGAAACTAAGAAATACTTAATGTAGTGAATTAAACGTTTCCTAACATGATCATCCTGTCCACCGCTGAGTACTGCGTCTGAATATTGAAATCACCTTTTGATGAAAACCGTAATATTTGTATGTAACCGACTACAAACACGCACTTATACTGTGTTTAACAATTAGACTTACCATTTAAAGTCTTTTGAGGCAACTTGTTGCAATGATAATCAATCTGGCAACCCCTTTTGCAAGCGCCTGGGTAACCCAGCGCGCGACGTCGCTTCATTTGTGCAATTTTGGAGCTGCTTGATGGCGGAGCGGCTGTGGTCCAGCAGGTCTGTGGATTAGCTCAGTGTGTGTGTGTGTGTGTGTGTGTGTGTGTGTGTGTGTGTGTGTGAGTGAGTGAGTGAGAGAGGAGGCGAGAAGAGAGCGAGGAGGCGAGAAGAGAGCGAGCAGCCATGGTTGAAGGCGCAGATGCGGAAGATGAGATCCAGTTTCTACGCACGGTAAGCAGAATATCGTTTTGCATTTGCTGACAGATCGTACGGCTCTTTTTGTGCGAAGTACTACAAGCGGCGTCGTGGCACACTTGCGTGTACGTGTGATAAAACAGAGTAAGGAGGAGGGAAATGGCTTGTCTTGTGGTGATTGTTGCGATGCGTTTTTTCTTTTGACTGAAGAAGAAGAATAAAAAACGCCATCACCGCGAGCACACATTCACATTGATATAATGTGATTAAGCTGTACAACAGCAGATTTGCTACCATGCATGCAGCGTCGGGTCACACTGGCACATAAGCGTTGATTGATTTTATTAGGCTATAAAAGAGTCTCTCCTCTTCTCCACATTGGAAAAGCCCATTCCAAATGTCGACACTGAGCTGGTAGCAGCTGCTAAAACATGCTGCGTGAAAAAAACATCCATCAATGAGAAGAATGAATTGGGCAAATACCAAAAAATATACATAATATAGTACAGTACAGAAGGAAATGGGTCTAAAAGCTTAAACACTTTTCGTGCAGTGAGGGTTGGAAAAACTGCACTGGCATAGGTTCAATATGAGTGTCCATTTATAACAAGTGTGATTTTGTAGTTTATAAAATCACGCAAACTCTCAGGTTAGTCAGCTGATACTCAGAAATCTGATATCGACATTAAATAAAAAATTTTTAGTCATCCATTGTGTCAAAACTGCATTTATTAATTTTTTTTTTACATTGTTGACCCCCCCACTTTGCCTAGCTCTTTCTGTTTCCTGTAAGGTCATTCTTCCCCAGCTCAGTTTAGATTAGACAGATTAAAAAATCTCTCTACTGTGGTAACCATAGTGATGATAATCCAGTGTACAACTAGTGCATATCTTACTCAGGTTGTGCTGTTATTTTATACAGATTGACTACATTGGCCAAAAATATTTGTAACAAAAATGACATTTTTAGCTCCTAATCAATCACCTAATCACAATCTGACCTGAAAAATGCTCAAAGCACATCTACACATTTGATGATAGTGCTGTTAGATGATAGAAAGTTATATTTACATGACAAAATATGAATCTATGTAATAGAAACACCAACTCTGATGTCAACTGGTGACACAAACTCTCCTTTTTTTCAAAATCAAGGACAGTATGTCACACTCCAGATACTTTTGAATAACTCTCTGTATCTGGCCCATGGTCCACCAATACCTCACATGTTCATTGATGGGGTTTTAAATCTTGTGATTAATATGTTGTAATTTCGTTCAGAAGTTTGAGTTCAAATCTCACTATCATTAAGCTGCCACTGCTAAGTCCTTGAACAAGGCCCTTAACCTTCACTGCACAGTTGTACAAACGAGTATAAAAGGCGTTTCTGCCAAATACCATGAATGTAAATGCAGTAAAGAAAATAGGTGAAAGGACTATGATTAGCCTGTACCCCCAATCATCATACAGCAAAAGGCTACATTCTATATTACTACACTACTGTATGAAGTAACGACTAGTGTTTACATTCTAATGGACTCATTTACATTTGCCATGTAGCCTTATCCAGAGCAACGTACGTAAATTATATAATTTATACAGTTGAACAGTTGAGGGTTAAGGGCCTTGCTCAAGGGCCCAGCAATGGCGGCCAGGTGTTGCCAGGATTTGAACGCACCACAATCAAGTGCAGTGTTTTAATCATTGAGCTACCACTTCCTTATCTAATTCCTATCTAATATAATGATATATTATGACATCCACTCTAATGAGGTCAAATAGCTAATTATCTAACTCAGTATTATGAGTTAGAACATCCTAAACAATATGTATATTCAAAACCTAAATAGTAAAGCTTATTTGCTTCAACTGTTCTTTCCACATCAAGCAACAAAATGCTTAATTTGACTTAAAACTGTAGTATACCACCACTAGGCATTCTTAGTTAAAAAATTTTAATATAAATTTAATGTCACACCTCTGAGTATTGGTTGGACGATAGTATGTAACAAAGTTGTGAGTTAAATTTTACAGTGGTACCATCTTTGCTTTTTCCAAAGTAAGCATTGAATTATACACCTGACTAATATTGTGTTGTTCCCCCTTTTGATGCAAAAAACAGTCCAGACCCATTGAGCATTAACTTTTTTAGCAATTTGAGCTACAATAGCTTATCTGTTGGATCGAACTACATGGGCCAGCCTTTCCCCACATGCATCAGTGAGCCTTGGACACCCATGACCCTGTCAACAGTTCACCACTGTTCCTTTCCTGGACCACATTTGACTGGGAACACCCCACAGCAGCTGCAGTTTTGGAGATGCTCTGACCCAGTTATCTACCCATCACAATTTGTCTTTTGTCAAACTCAGTCAAATCCTTATGCTTGCCCATTTTTCCTGCTTCTACACACAAACTTTGAGGATTTTTTTTTTTTCACACATGCACCACTATTAGGGTAATGAGAAATGCACTTAAATAATGAACTTACTTAAGCCTGATTACTGGGCTGTAGTCCAGATGTTGTTGAGAAATTTAGCTTGTTCGGCTTATAATATAATAATAATAATTAATTAATTATTATAATATTAAAAAGAGTTTCAGGTATGATAATCTTGTAGAAGGATGCTCAAAAGACTTGTAGTTAAGATCAATAGAGCGCTTAATGTCAGAAAAGATATTGATGCACATCTGTCACCTATGTGGTTAAGCACCTGGGCTGAGCGGAGAAACAGAGCATGACATATTTACGGCATGACTTATTTACTCATCTTGCATAACAGGGTGCATTCAAGTTTACCCATGAAAGTTTAGCTTAGGCCCACTTCAGTTATCAATAATAGTATCTAGTAAGATTTAATGTCATTTAGCATAAGCATTATGGTTCAATTAACATATAACTTTGCTTGCATTACGTAGTATAAATTTAAGCTTAATCCATGTAACCATTATTTAGCATTAGTGCAGTAGTCATCTACACAGGGAACTCTGTGTATAAAAAAAACAATAACCATGCATTAAAGGAAAGTTTAGCATCTCCAGAAAACGAATATAGGCCATAGCCATATAGGATGATTGAAATGGGTAAGAGGAAAAAAAATCATTACAGTCTAAGATATGAGTCTAATGTGATTTATGCACTTTCACAGAAAAAAAAAAAAAATCTCCTTGTTATAATGTCATTTATGATAATGAAAGAAATCATTAACTATTACATTTTGTGAAGCTGCTTTGATACAATGTCCATTGTGAAAAGTGCTACAAACAATGGAACAATGGTTTGGAATGCTCGGTAAGGCAGGCAAAAATGTGCAGTGTAAATAGAGTGCAAGTATGGATTTCGGCAAGACTAGCTATGACAGCATAACTAAAAGGAAGATGGTAATCCAGACATGAGGAAGCTCTCTTCTCTGTTCTTTTACCTAAGAAAAAACTATTCATAAATGGCTTGACTAAATAAATATGGACAGGTTGACGGACAAGGTCAGACAGGAGTCTCCATGGGCTGTGATGTTTGCGGATGATATTGTGATTTGTGGTGAGAGTCCCTACAGGTTGAGAAGAGCCTGAAGAAATGGAGGTATGAAATGGAGAGAAGGGGAATGAAAGTCAGTAGGTGTAAAACAGATTACATGATGTGTATGGTTTAGAGACAGTGGCATTGACTAAAAAACAGGAGGCGGGGTTGGAGGTGGCAGAGCTGAAAATGCTGAGATGCTGAGTTTATTAGAGAGACCACGCATGTAGGACTTTTTGGGGACAAAGTGAGGGAGGCCTAATTGAGATGGTTTGAACATGTGCAATGGGGTATATTGGTGGAAGAATGCTAAGGATGGAGCCACCAGGAAGGAGTAAAACATGAAGGCCAAGGTGGAGGTTTATGGATGTGGTGAGGGTAGACATGCAGGAAGTTGGTTTGAAAGAGGCAGATGTAGAGGACTTAGTAGTATGGATATGGATGATCCGTTGTGGTGACCCCTAGTGGGAGCAGACGAAAGAAGAAGTGGTATTTTATAAAAAAAAAAATGCATTTTTGGGGCATTTGGGACATTGTGCAAAGTAGTTTTGCAGAGATTGAGGTTATAACTCACAACTTTGTTACATTTATATACAGGGTTCCCATGCTTATTGAAAGTACTTGAATTTCACACACTTGAAATGTGACACATGAAAACAAATATAGGTTCTTGAAAGTCCATTAATTAAATAAGAAATACACCTGTTTAGTAGAATGGTGCTTTAATCTTGTCAGTAAATGTTTATTAGGAGTCTGTCTGGGTGTCAGGGAACCACCAGCCATGCCTTCCCTCAGCTCCCAGCACGCTTGCAGCGCCTCGGCCACTTACTAACCACCATCACCTGTTTCCCATCATCTCTCCCCCTACTTAAAGCCCCTCGTTCACACTCAGTCTGTTCTACAGTTCGCTCTGGAGATCATTCCTGGACTACCCATACAAAGGACTATACCCCTTTTCTGGTACTACTAAGGACTATACCCGTTTTCCGGTACTGTTACTTCCTAGCATGTGTTTGTTCTCTGAAAGACTATTAAATCTTGTTTATGGTACTTCGGTTTCCGTCCCTTGATCACTGCATGACACTGGGTACAATTAAACGCTTGCCAAATAGCTAAACATGTAGCATATTAGTTTGTGAAAGTTTGGGATCACTTGCAAATTTCTTTGTTTTCCAAAGAAAAACACATTTTCATACAATTCACAAACAATTTTATCCATTTAACGAACAATTAAAGTTAGTCAGATGATTTTTAAAGAATGATCAACATTTTTGAATAGAGGCCTATTATTAGCAATTGTCAGTACTCTGCATCAATCTCCTGGTATGGCTGCTAATTCAAGTTAATCATTATACGGCTAATTGATTATGAGAAAACCCCTTTGCAGTTGTGTTTCACAGCTGAGAACCATTATTCTAATAGTCCTAATTCAGATTGAAGATGCTGGCTGTGTGTTCACTCTAATCTAATTTAATGTTAATTAAGTTAGTAAAACAAACATCTGAGGAGTTCTATATTTTGCTTTTGCTCAGAGAACAGACAAAGTCCCAAAATGGTGGACCCTGAGTGATGACTCATTGTAGCCAGTAGACCAGGGGTGGCCAACCCGCGGCTCTCGAGCCGCATGCGGCTCTTTGCCTGGTTTCGTGCGGTTCTTACGTTCATATCGAAGTTTGTGTTTGTGTTTTTTTTTTTTTTAATGTGCGTGTTCGCTTCGTTTGAGTTTATTACGGTATTTTCGTCAAATGCGCATGTGCGTGAGATGAAAATACCGCAAAGTTTTCCAGTAGGGGCAAGATCATTTAAGTAAACAATTTGTGTCAAGTTCGCTCTCAAAATGGCAGGGGAAAAAATGCACAGCAAAACGAAAATATAAAGATGAACACAGGACGTTTTTAACAGAGTGGGAGAGTTTACCGTAATTTCCAGACTATTAAGCGCACCCAAATATATACCGCACCCACTGAATTTGACAAAGACTTTTATTTTGAACATAAATAAGCCGCACCTGTCTATAATGTCTACACTGAAACTAATGAACTTTACACAGGCTTTAACGAAAGACAGTGTCTGTTACACGGCTTGTATCTAAACAGTAGCCTACCAAGAAAGTCATTGTTCACTGTCTTCCTCCTTCCTTTCACAACAATTTCTCTCGGGAGTTTATCTTTCGGCATCGTCGTGATATCAGACGTCCAACTGTCCCGCCACACTGTTGAACACAGAATATCAGACATTAACACGGCTATTGAATCACAGTTGCGGCCCGGGTTTGATCCCCGGTCAGGGAACCAACCCCAGCCATTAGGGTTGCACAAGCCAGTGCACTCTTAGTGCCGGTCCCAAGCCCGGATAAATGGGGAGGGTTTTATTGAATCACAGTTGCACTCCGACTTTCAAACATGTGAGTATTTTAGTGTCGCATTGGATGAGCGTTGTATCATACAAGACAAGCCTCAGTTGGCAATATTTGTATGGTCTGTGTCAAACGATTGTGTGATCAAAGAAGAACTTCTTGATATTGTGCCATTAAAAGACAGAACCCATGGCATAGATGTAAAAGAAACAATGATGGCTGCATTTGTGAAAGCAAATCTGCCCACATATCGAAACGAACTGCAAGTTTGTGAGAGTTTGTGTGTGTGAGACAGTGCAAACAATGTTCATTGTTGAAAATGACTGGCCTGTGGACTTACTACTGTAGGAGTCAATTTCTGTGTGTGTGTGTGTGTGTGTGTGTGTGTGTGTGTGAGTGAGAGGAAGGGATGGGTGATGTTCATGTGTGCCCATGTGTATGATGTGGCTCTTTGCGGTAACACAGCAAAAAATGTGGCTCTTGGTCTCTGACTGGTTGGCCACCCCTGCAGTAGACAGTGAGCCAGTAGTGTTCTTGCCTGCTCCCTGGCATTAGCTCTGGATTGTTACTGCTTAACTAAGTGTTCTGAGTGTGAGCTATACTGCAAGAAGTAGTAAGAATAATATAAATAATGCATTGCGGAGGTCAAGTATGGTGAAATTACAAGCTTTGCGTTGCTGTTCTACAGCCAATAGGACAGATAAAGGGTATCTGTACCCTTTGCAGAAGTGTTGGCCAGAAATTTATTGGCACAATTCCACACATAGTTAAGGGGAAAGTTGTTCAATTACATTTAATTAAATTAATTTCTAATTGTACTTTTAACAATGGACATTGTCTCAAAGAAGCTTTACACATATAAAACGGTAATAATCTATGAGTTTGTTCCTTATAATTGTAAGTGTGCCCCTAATGAGCAAGCCAGTGGTGACTATGGCAGGGAAAAACTCTGAGATCTCTATTGTTGTATAAAATTTAGACACTGTGGAGTTGGGTTGCTTTGGCCTTACAAAACATCTCTGCAAATGTAAAATAATGCTTTGGCTTTTTGATTTGACATGATACTCTGAGTTCAGACCTAAGGCAGTGGTGTTGACAATAATCGGTGGGTCCCTCAGAAACATGAAATCTTATGGTCATAAATGGTGACTCAGGATGGTTGTAGTGGCAATTTTTAATTCAGTAGCTAGTTTGTGGTAATCCAGAGGCCCACTAATGCTGAAACAGTTTGTAAATATACATTATACTTAATTGTCACTTGTAGAGGGAAAGGTAAATTTTTTTTTTTTATTAAATTGAATTCTGCTAATTGCGCTGCTTTTCAAGGCTGAATACTTAAGTTTCATTAGATTTTGGTGTGTGGTTCTTGCACATTTTTGCTAATTCAACTACAAGGGCATTAGTAAAGTCATACTGATGTAAGGTGAAGCGGTGCAGTCAGCATTTCAGTTCATCCCAAAGGTGTTCAGTGGGGTTGAGGTCATAGCTATATAACAGGGTCTAGAATCAGTACCACTCAAGTTCATACTCATTGCCAAGTCATGTTTCTGTATAACATTAATGGTTTCTATAGTTGTGGCATCATAATGATGCTTAAGAGGTGGATTGATTCAGATTGATTCGAGCCATGCATTTCACCCATAACCCTTCACTCGCCACTGCTCTACACTTACTGAGGTAACATTTTGTGTTCACAAGGATCTGTCTTAAGCCCACTGCTTTGATCTTTATACATGGTAACTTTGGCTGAAATTATTCAGAAACATATTAGCTACCACTGTTAAACAGTGAAAGTACTTTTACTAGAACCACATGCAGCTAGAAGTAGGCTTTGTGATTACATATACTGGATGCTCTTTTTGGATTACCATGTGCAGCAGTAAAAGACCTAGGTGTAATTTTTGGCTAAAGTATTTCCTTTAAAGCTCATTGTGATTCCTTCCATCACAAAAATATTGTGATAAGAGGTATGATATTGTTAAATGTTGCAGAAAAACTAGTTCATGCTTTTGTTACATCTAGGTTGGACATTGTAATTCCTCACTGTCTGGGTGCTCTTTTAAGTGCAGAACTAAGCTTAAGTTCAGTCCAGAATGAAGCCGAAGATATGACTACATGATCCCTGTATACTCTGTCCACTTTACATTGGCTCCCAAACATATCTCGCATTCATTATAAAATCGCACCACTGGGGTATAGAGCACTGAATGGTTTCTTGCAGCACAGTAGCTGAGCAAACCTTTGGCTGATTACAATCTACTGAAGTCTAGGTTGAAAACATATTTTTAATCAAGCATTTTGTGATTAACCCTCTGGAGTCTGAGGGTGTTTTGGGCCCCTTGAGAGATTTTGACATGCTCTTACATTTGGTTCTTTTTAGTTGCTTTTAAAATATATTATTGACAAAAGACTTATTACACTGTATTCAGCACAAACTGGGCTACCATAATATGTAAACAACTTATCTGTGTGTGTGTTTGTATTTTTGACAAAATAAGGTTTATGCGTGGTTTTTGAAAAAGCAAAAAAAAAAACTCACTGAAATAAGGCCACAAAACCTATAGTAAACATGTTTTCACAAGACTTTTTGAGAACAGATCTTCTAATGTAGGTTTTTTTTTTTTTTTTTAATCATGTGAAAATCATCCTGCCTGCTCATTCACATTAAACAATACATTGATTTAAAATTTAAAAGACACTTTCTACTTTGAAAGGCCATATGCGAAGAGGCGTCGACATGCTGTGACTGACAGCTTTGTAGACAATGGGTCGCATAATGAGCTGTGGATTACATAATGAGCTATGGATCACTGAGCCAGGATCTGAGTGAGAAGTACAGTACTACAAGAAAGAATGTGTTTCCTTTGTGGTTTATTTAAAATACACATTAGCAAGGACAGCATTAAAAAGGGAATTGTGTAACAATAAAACAATACAATACAGTACAGCATCATATGATAGTCCATGGCATGTGGGAAAGTTGTTCTTTCCTGTGTATACAGAAAAGTCCATGGTGTATCCATTTGAGGAATCGGCAAGAACAAATAACTTGAACCCCCACTTAGTTGGCTTGGCTTTCATGTACTGTGTCATCCCAGTGTTAGCTTTGCATGCTACCATCCTCTCATACATGGCTAAATGTCTTCTAGGATGATAGATTGCTTTGCATGTCTTACGGATTGTGTCCATAAGCGGTTTCACTCTGAACAGACGGTCATGTTCAGATGTCCCCTCTTTCTGTCGTTTTCTTTGTCTGCATCTGGGTGACTCATGTGTACATTCCACGAAATTGTCCTGTATCTGTCCTTTGACATAATTGTTGCTGGAAAGGGAACTGTGAAAATACTGCTCTGTCGCCAGTAGTCTATTATGGAGGGCAACTTTACCATTGCCATGTAAAATAAGAGCCCAATGTAGCGATACATCTCACTCACGGTTACATCTCTCCATTTGTATTTGCGTCCCTTGGTTATTGACTTGGCAGCTTGAGCATTTGTGTTGTGGCACAGAGTTGACACAACACTCTCCGAGAAAAACATTATAAATAGACTAAATGGAGAATGAGAGTCAGAAGACCTTAGTTGAGGTCCAGGTTCACGTGCGGGCAGGAATCGCAGAGTCTGTGGAACTGTGTCATCTGTCTGATCCTTCCATGACATGGTGGACTGTCTGTGTGCTGCCTTTGCCCTTTTTGAAGCAGGTGCCTGATCACATCTGTTTATGAAACACACACACACACACACACACACACACACACACAGACACAGACACATGAACATCACTAATTGTGTCATTGATAAAGTTGTTTGCATATGTCATACAATGCAATAATGATTCAAACTAAATATAATTTAAGAAAATATATGTACTTACTCAGGATGATTCTCGGTCGAACTCAAAATGGAGCGACGCCTGCGTGGCCTGGTGTGAGTTTCCAGTGAAGGCAAGGGTGATGCAGCCACATTCCTAAAAATAATCAAACAATATATTTTAGGATGATGAATACACTTGAACAATATATATTTGTTAGCATGCATTGTATAGCCTATAGGCCTATATGTTGATGGGCAATAGGACAGATAAATGTTTGTTGATGGGCCATAGACCATAATGCATCTCAGACATTTACACCATCACCATTTACAGCTGAGCAAATAGTGGAAAATGTTACATTCATAAGGCAGTAATTTAGCTAGCATTTACACCTCAGCATTCCGGAACATCTCTGCTAGCTAACACTACATAACAGCTTTTCAGGATGATAAGTGAGACTAACCAAAACTGAACTGAGTCCAAAATATATCTTTATATAACGTTGACAATATTTAGGGCATACAATTACAAACAGTTAATGTTACAAATGAGCAGATATTGGCGGATATTTGTTGTAACATTAAAAGGCAATGCTGACAAAAGCTAGGCAGAGATGTCTACAAACAATATTAGTTTTAAATGATCAGAATGTAAGATTTAATAACTTACTCACCGTAGCAACTTGCTGGAAAGTCCTCGAATGGGTCGATTCGCTCTTCAAAATGCAAACGCTCCTCGTCGGAATCGCAATCTTCTTCGGATGAAAAGGTAAATTCTTCATCACTGTCCAAAACCATCTGAAGAGCTTCCTCACCGGTGTAGCGTGTCATCTTTCAAATGCAGCTGAATGTGTAATAATCTCAGTGGAATCGCATTGTTTTATGCCACTGTCCGGTTGCAGCTCGTTATCAGATAATGACCTGAGGTGGAACGTCTGTGCTTCTACTTGCTTTCACATAATTTATATTCATTGGAAACATGTTTTTTATTTCACTGACTTATTCTAAAACTACATACTTTAAGCTGTCTAAAGATATATTTTTTATTTCCGTGTGTCAGATATTGGACGAGTTTCAGCGCTTTTTGATGACGTGTTTCTAAACGAAGATCACGCAGACAAAGGCGACAGATGGCGCACCCTGACTATTTTATTAATTTAAAAAAAAATACAACATTTTGTTTATATAGTGAGCATACACAAATGAAAGTAGACCCTTTACAGATTTAAATGATGTATTACTTTGACATGTTTGATCAAATATGACAGAGCAGTTTAAGCTCTTTTTGCTGGCATCTGAAAAAAAAGCACGTTTGGGCTTCAGACTCCAGGGGGTTAAGTTCTTTTAGCTTCTTAACTAAACTGACTGACCAATCCCTGCCTAGTGTGGATGGGCACAGCTAGGTCAAAGGACAGAGGGGCCAGGAGTGACATTAAGGTCAAGGCTGTAAGGTCCGGGGTAGAGGAAGGCACTAGCCATGCCTGGGGTGAACTTCAGACAGGAGGGGCTCACAAAGGGTATGAAGGTCCCCAACCCTCTTTAGAGACAAGATGGCCAGTAGAAAAACAGTCTTGACTGCGAAAAAAAGAGCACTTCGGACAGAGGCTCGAAGGAAGGCTTAGACATGGCCTCCAGAACAACGGGCAGGTCCCATACAGGCACTCTTGGTCGCACTTGAGGCTGACCACGGAGGAGTCACTAATGGGTTTTTCCCTAGCGACTGCTCGGCAAGCAGGGCACGATAAGCCGTATAAGCCGAAACGGAAACTTTTAGGGTGGAAGGAGACAACCCCTTGGCAAACTGTTCTTGAAGAAATCTGAGCACTGGGCCAACCTGGGCAGTTAACTGGGTCTAAGTGTTGACCTATGCACCATGTAGTGAACAGGCGCCACTTTGCCGCATAAGACCCCCTCGTGGAGGGAGCTCTGGATTAGAGAATGGTCTCTATAACCTCAGCCGAGAGACCAGTGGCTAAGTGCCATAAGTGCAGTAAGGCCACGCCTGTACCACAGTGTCCAGACTGAGAGGGGCTGGATTATTAAGGGAGAACCAGAGGGGACAGTGTGACGTCTTATGAGTTGCAAACAGGTCCACTTGTGGTCTGTAAAATCTTCTATATATTTGCTACACCACTTCTGGGTGGAGCCTCCATTTCCCGGCCATTGGCCCTTGCACTGAAAGGGCATCTGCTCCTTAATTCAACTACCCCGGGATGTATAGTGCTCTCAGTGAGAGTAGCTTCCCATGGGCCCACAGGAGGGTCTGTTGTGTAAAGGAGGTGAGCGCACAGAACCCCTGGTGGTTTATGTAGGAGACCATTGATGTGTTGTCCATACGGACCAGCACATGATGGCCCCTTAGGTCTGAGAGGAAATGCTTCAATGCTAGAAGCACATCCAACATCTCCAGGCAGATGATGTGCCACGAGAGATATTGCCCTTTCCATAGACCTTGAGCAGAGCGGCCATTCATTACCACCCCAACCCGTCATTAATGTTACGCAATGACAAGGAGCCCCCAACATGGGGCCCTGTAACAGTAACCCGGGATCTCTCCACATGTCTAAGGCCCGTAGGGCTCGTCGTGTGACCTTGATTGTGTGGAGTTGGTTTCCCATTCGAGAGAGAACCCTCTGTCTTTGAGCCACCAGTGTAGGGGTTGCATGTATATGGCCAAGTGGCACCACGTTGAATGCAGCTGCCATCAGACCCAGCAGTCTTTGAAACTGCTTCACAGTGAGTAACTGGCCTTCTTTCACTCTCTTGACGGCCGTGAGGATAAACTTGACTCGTGCAGGAGACAGCTGCATCCGCATAACGGTTGAATCCCACTACACCTAGATAGGTGGTTCTCTGTACTGGAGAAAGTACACTTTTCTTGGTGTTCCTTCCTAACCCCAATTCCTTCATATGGGTGAGACGACATGTCGATGCCGGGTCGCCAGGTGCTCTGATCGGGCTAATATCAACAGATATCGATATAGTTCAGTATGCGGATGCCCCGAAGTCTTTGTGTTTTGTGTCTTTACTTTCTGAAGGTGCGGGGTGAAAGTGCAAGGCCGAATGGAAGGACCCAATATTGGTAAACAAACCTTAGGAACTTTGTGTGAAGGAAGGAAGAATAGATACATAAAAATAAGTGTCCTTCAGATATATCGTGACAAACTAGTCCTTGGACCTGATTTGGGAGATGACCTGTTTCAGGGTGAGCAGGGTGAGTCTCAATAGAGAGCGGTTCAGCTGACGTAGATTTAAAAGGGACACAGCACCCCATCCTTCTTGGGAACTGTGAAGTACCGGCTGTAGAACCCGGACTGTCTGCTGAACGAAGGGACCACCTGGATTGCCTTCTTGCGCAAGAGAGCAAGAGCCATGTTTACCACTGTGTGGCGTTCCCTCTTCTTTTTATAACAGTCTGCAAATGTCTGGGGACTGAGGAGACAAGTTGCTCAAGTTTAGGAATAGGAATGTTGTCCCATTCTTGTCTAATACAGGCTTCTAGTTGCTCAGCTGTCTTTGTCGCATCTTTCTCTTTATGATGTGCCAAATGTTTTCTATGGGTGAAAGATCCGGACTGCAGGCTGGCCATTTCAGTACCCGGATCATTGTTCTACGCAGCAATGATGTTGTAATTGATGCAGTATGTGGTCTGGCATTGTCATGTTGGCAAATGCAAGGTTTCCCCTGATAGAGACGACGTCTGGATGGGAGCATATGTTGTTCTAGAACTTGGAAATACCTTTCAGCATTGATGGTGCCTTTCCAGATGTGTAAGCTGCCCATGCCACACGCACTCATGCAACCCCATACCATAAGAGATGCAGGCTTCTGAACTGAGCCTTGATAACAACTTGGGTTGTCCTTATCCTCTTTAGTCTGGATGACATGGCGTCCCAGTTTTCCAAAAAGAACTTCAAATTTTAATTCGTCTGACCACAGAACAGTTTTCCAATTTGCCACAGTCCATTTAAACACCTTGGCCCAGAGAAAATGCCTGCGCTTCTGGATCATGTTTAGATATGGCTTCTTTTTTGATCTATGGAGTTTTAGCCGGCAACGGTGAATGGCACGGTGGATTGTGTTCACCGACAATGTTTTCTGGAAGTATTCCTGAGCCCATATTGTGATTTCCATTACAGTAGCATTCCTGTATGTGATGCAGTGCCATCTAAGGGCCCGAAGATCACGGGCATCCAGTATGGTTTTCCGGCCTTCACCCTTACGCACAGAAATTGTTCCAGATTCTCTAAATCTTTGATATTATGCACTGTAGATGATGATAACTTCAAACTCTTTGCAATTTTTCTCTGAGAAACTCCTTTCTGATATTGCTCCACTATTTTTTGCCGCAGCATTGGGGGAATTGGTGATCCTCTGCACATCTTGACTTCTGAGAGACACTGCCACTCTGAGAAGCTCTTTTCAAACCCAATCATGTTGCCAATTGACCTAATAAGTTGCAAATTGGTCCTCCAGCTGTTCCTTATATGTATATTTAACTTTTCCGGCCTCTTATTGCTACCTGTCCCAACTTTTTTGGAATGTGTAGCTCTCATGAAATCCAAAATGAGGCAATATTTTGCATGACTTTTCAAAATGTCTCACTTTCATCATTTGATATGTTATCTATATTCTGTTGTGAATAAAATATAAGTTTATGAGATTTGTAAATTATTGCATTCCTTTTTTATTTACAATTTGTACAGTGTCCTAACTTTTTTGGAATCGGGTTTATATTTGCTGAATGTGTTGTAAGCAGTATACAACGATAACATGCATAAAAAAATGCACTACCTAAATTATTATTGTAATAACGAGTCACAGACAAATCCACTGTTGCTAATCCCGGTTTATTAGGAAAGATAAGGCTCCACTGAACAACATGCCATTAAGCATTTTTGCTCCAACCAAACAATAGTGCCTTAACTTAGATCAGGGGTGGCCAACCCGCGGCTCGCAAGCCGCATTTCGGCTCTTTGGCTGGTTTCATGGCTCTTACGTTCATATCGAAGTTTGTGTTTGTTTTTTGTTTTTTTATGTGCGTGTTCGCTTCGCTTGAGTTCAATAAGGTATTTTTAAGACTTAAATTAGCTTGCCCCTACTGGGAAACTTTGCGGTATATTCATCTCACGCACATGCGCATTTGACGAAAATACTGTATTGAACTCAAGCGAAGCGAACACGCACATAAAAAAAAAGTCTGTGTTTTCTACCCTGAAACACGTGAAATCAAAGCATCGATCTGTTCTGACTGACACCCATGTGAAAGAATTGCTTCGAGTGGCAAAAAACGGAATACGAGCCAGATTTGAAGGGGATTGTTGAAGGCAAGGAATGCCAAAAGTAAAACTAAGAAACGCATAGTAAAAGAAAAACGCTATTGTAAATTATTATATTTTTGTTTGTGGACTTCTTTAAACTAAGAGTTTGTGTGTGCGAGACAGTGCAAACAATGTTCATTGTTGAAAATGACTGTCCTGTGGTCTTAGTACTGTAGGAGTCAATTTCTGTCATTATGTTGGTGTGTGACATTTACAATAAATCTGGCTGAGCAGAGGTGTGTGTGCGCGCGTGTGTGTGTTAGAGGAAGGGATGGGTGATGTTCATGTGTGCCCATGTGTATGATGTGGCTCTTTGCGGTAACACAGTAAAAAATGTGGCTCTCGGTCTCTGACTGGTTGGCCTGACTTAGATGGTTATTCTTTTGTTTACACAGAACTTCCGCTGGTGTTTGTGTGTATATTTGCAAGAACTTTCGCATAAAATACTTGCTGGTTAAAAAACAAATATGGCTGGTAGAATATAGTTTTACAAAAAAAATGAGACCCCCTATTATAAAAAAAAAAAAAAAAGAGGCGGAATCTCGGGCTTGAGTCTCTCTGCAGGTGTCGTCATGTTTTTTTAATGCACCACCTATCATTTCAAACCTTTTATTTCCAGCCAGTAGCATTATGGAAACAAAATGATTGCTGGGAAATGTTGCCAATAACTGCAGGATTCTAACTATATATGGAAGCATTTTATTCCCCACGTGGGTGAGTCTTAGTTTTATTACTCTTTACAAACTCTTACTGGTCCAAAAGCACACGTGCTGTGACGCCCCAGGAAGTGGTTACACCACTTCCAAGAAACCGCTGAAACATTGCACCGTTCCTTTGGACAGATTACACACATGATTTAGAGTGTGGTCATGGGGAAGCATTCCCAAAAAGTTGTTGATGCAGCTCGAGTTCTTGAAAGGGAAAAATGTTTGCATTCAAGTCCCATCAGTGACTGCGACAGGACCCGATGCAAGGCCAGATTATTCTGTTAGTGACTGCGGGTGACGGGGTGAGAAAAAAAAAAACAGAAAACAGGCTTTAATGAAATAGCAAGCAGAGCAAAGGGGCAAAGGCAAAAAAACAAAGTCCAAAAAACAACCAGGGTCACAGGCAAACAGGGCAATGCAGGCAGAGACTAAACCAAATACAAAAAAAACAGTCCAAAAAAATGTTTTTGGAACAGTCCAAAAAATCCGGCAAACAGAACAATGAAGACAGAGCAAAAACACAAACCAAAAACAAGTCCAAAGTCAAGAGCAGAGCAGAACAGGGGTCAATTCAATTAATTTCTATTCGTATAGTGCTTTCAACAATGAACATTGTCTCAAAGCAGCTTTACACAGATAATGTGGTCATAAAAATGAATGTGTAAGTTTGTCCCTGATAAGCAAGCCAGTGTCGACTGTAGCTAACACTGTAGCTGCACAGAGTGGCCTCTAATCGAAGAGAACACTATCCAGAGGCAGGCCTGGACGAAGTGGGAAGATCCGAGGAGGGAAGAGGGACAGGAACAGTGGTCACTGGAACCTCAGGAGCATGTTTAACTCAACCGAGAGAGAGAGAGAGAGAGAGAGAGAGAGAGAGAGAGAGAAGAGGGTTGAATGAAGAGAAGAATATGGTTATTAAGTGTCCTTATTGTTGTATAAAAGTTAATGATACTGTGCAGTTGGCGACTCCGGCAAGACTCGCTATGGCAGCATAAATAAAAGGGAGAACCAGAAGGTAAAACAGACATTAGGGATCTCTGGCATAAGAGACGACCCACCACACCACCGTCAACAAACCTGAGTGAACGTGTGAGAGGAAGGGGACAACAGCATACAAATATTCCAGTGTGCCAAACACTCTATATCCATGATACCTCCAGATCTGCTCCTTTACCTAAGAAAAATCTACTCATAAAAGACTTGACTAAATAAATGTTTTCAGCCGTGACTTGAACACTGAGACTGTGTCTGAGTCCCGAACACTGATTGGAAGGCTGTTCCATAACTGTGGGGCTTTATAAGAGAAAGGTCTGCCCCCTATCTCATTATTTGAGATACCAACAAATAGCCTGCACCTTTTGATCTAAGTAGGTGTGAAGAATCATATTGGTACAAAAGTTCACTCAGATACTGTGGCACGAGACCGTTAAGTGCTTTATACATCAGTAGTAGTATTTTATAATCAATGCGAGATTTAATTGGGAGCCAGTGTAGACTGATTAAAACAGGGGTGATGTGGTCATATTTTCTAGATCTAGTGAGGACCATTGCTGCTGCATTCTGAACTAATTGAAGCTTATTTATGCACTTACTAGAACACATAGACAGTAAAGCATTACAGTAGTCTAATCTAGATGTAACAAAAGCATGAATTAGTTTTCTGCATCCTGTAATGAGATCATATTTCTAATTTTAGCAATATTTCTAAGGTGAAAAAAGGCGATCCTTTTAATATTATTTACGTGAGCCTCAAAGGAAAGACTAGAGTCAATAATCACACCAAGGTCTTTGCTGTACACACTGAGATAGAAACACTGTCCAGAGATGCTATGTAATCGGAAATTTTACTTCTAGCTGCATGTGGTCCTAGTAAAAGTACTTCCGTCTTATCCGAGTTGAGCAGAAGGAAGCTATCAAGCATCCACTGTCTAATGTCCTTTACACACTCCTCAACATTTTTAAGATGATCTCTCTCATCTGACTTTGCGGAAATATATAGCTGTGTATAATTAGCATAGCAATTGAAGCGAATATCATCTTTATGTATAATTTCACCCAGAGGCAGCATATATAAAGAGTAAAGCAGTGGGCCTAAGAAAGATCCTTGCGGAACACCAAACTTTACCTCCGAGAGTGTGGAGAACTCACCATTTACATCAACAAACTGATAGCAATCAGTCAAATAAGACCTAAGCCAGGAGAGAGCTGTTCCCTTTATTTCAACAATGTTCATAAGTCTAGCAGGCAGAATAGTTTGATAAATGGTGTCAAAAGCTGCACTAAGGTCGAGCAAAACAAGTAAAGAGACAAAACCCTGATCAGAGGCCAATAACAGGTCATTTACCACCTTAACTAGTAAACTACTAAATGCTACTAAACTACTAAATGAAGGAAGAAGAGAGAGAGCTGTGTGCTAGTTGTGCCAGTTGTCTCGGTTGTCTCTGTTATACTAGCTCACCTGGTTTAAGAACAGGTAAGATTGTGCGCGCACCTACATTCCACCACGTAGGTTTTGCCATTGTTTAGACACCCTAGGTAGAGGGCAGGTGCCACCCACTGTATTTTCTGGTAGCATAGCCTAGAGTAGTCAGCTAGTCTGTTGCTGTTTGTTAGTTAGTTTAAGCTTCCAAAATACACCCTAGAGTAGACCTTTTTCTTATGTTCATTTCTTTGGCACTGTCCATGTTCAAATCCCGGTTTATTAGGAACGATAAGGGTCCACTGAACAACATGCCGTAAAGCATTTTTGCTACAAACAAACAAGAGTGTTGTAATTTAGATGGTTATTCTTTTGTTTACATTACAGTACTTCGATTGGTGTATTGTTTGTATATATTTTGGAATAACTTTCGCATAAAAAACGCGGAGCGGAGTAACAACAGAGAGAGATGGGGACCTGCATGGGGATGGAAAATCTGAACCTATTTTATATCTGTAAGGTACAATATATCTCCCTTTACAGGTTTATACGATGTTATACGTTTTATTGCCCGTTTGTTTTTATAAGAGAAATGCTTGAAAAGTGTGTGTGTATGTGTGTGTTGTTGGGATTGGAATGACTGGTCATCAATATGAGTGGCCATGACTGTAAAACAATAGCTTCTCAGGCTACCTGGCCATCAATATGAATGCCAAATCAATATCAATAGCCAAACATGTATAAGAATCGCCTTTAATGGTCAGCCATTAATTTATATGCAGACTGTATGAATGGCCACCTGAGTTCAATAGGTGGCTCTCAAACAGGGGGAGGGAGAAAATGATCAGACATAGTCTCAGATAAGCATTTCACTGCATGTCGTACCCTGTATGTATGTGTATGTTACAAATAAAATTTGATTTGATTTGAGATAAATGTTTGTAGGAATTTCATTTGTCATGAAAATCTTCATAAAATTTTCAAAACTCATGTGACGTGGCTTTCAACTCAGTATTTTTCTCGATTGCTCCCGGACTGATTTCATGTATTTATATATGAAATAAAAATAATGTTGAATGCAGAAAATGTATATCCATGACACTTCATCACCTATAATCTTTTTGAGCAATATCAACTTTGAATGATTGACAAAAAAAAAGCTCAAAGTGTCTTCTTTTCAATGATATCTAAATTGTGTATGTAGCACATTTTTGTCAGGAACAGTTAACATTTAAAATTAGGTAGGGCATTTTCAGCTGTGAGTCCTAAAATTTGGGCTGGGTGGGGTGGGGAGGGGCACACCAGACAATATATATAATATATATATTTAACATATATAACTTTCTATAACTTTTAAATAATATCAACTTTGAATAATGGACATTAAAGCCCAAAGTGTCTTCTTTTCAAAGATATTTTAATTGTGTATTTAGCCCACTTATATCAGGAGATGTTAATATTTCAATTTATGTAGGGCATATTTAGCTAAAAAGGAGGAGGGTTGCATTAGGAAGGGCATCCAGCGTAAAACGTGACAAATCATGAATAAGAATTTCATACTGGATCGGTTGAGGCCCGGGTTAACAACGACCGGCACAGGTCAGCCAATAGGGTACCGGTGGAAATTGGGCTACTGTTGGCCGAGAGGAGGAAGACATCTACAGAGACAGCAGGGAAAAGAGTAGTGGAGGAGAGTGGACATTAAGGTTGGTACTTTAAATATTCGTACTATGACTGGTAAAGGGAGAGGGGGAGCTTATCAGCTGATGTAGTGGAGAAAGGTAGATATGTTTTGTGTTCAGGAGACCAAATGGAAAGAGAGTAAGGCCAGGAACATTGGAGGGGGGCTTTAAACTGTGTGTTTCCATCATTGTGTAGATGGAAAGAGAAATGGTGTAGGGGTGATCCTGAGGGAAGAGTTTAGTAAGAGTGTGGTTGAGGTGAAGAGAGTTTCTGATAGAGTGATGAATGTGAAGCTGGAAGTTGAAAGGATGATGATAAATGTCATCAGTGCTTATGCTCCACAAGTGGGCTGTGAGATGGAGGAGAAGGAAAATTCTGGAGTGAGTTAGATGAAGTGGTGGAGAGTGTACCTAGGAAAGAACGATTGGTGATTGGGGCAGACTTCAATGGCCATGTTGGTGAAGGGAAAAGAGGTGATAAGTAGGTTTGGCCTAAAGGAGAGGAGATTGTTTATCAAGATTCTGGAAGATGAGAGGATGCCTGATGTATGGAGAAGTGAACTGATACTGGTTTTTAAGAATAAGGGAGATGTGCAGACCTGGAGTAACTACAGGGGAATAAAGTTGATTAGTCACACCATGAGGTAATGGGAAAGAGTAGTGGAAGCCAGGCTGAGAGAAGAGTTGACCATCTGTGAGCAACAGTATGGTTTCATGCCAAAAAAAGAACACTACAGATTTTTTTGCTTTAAGAACTTTATTTGCTTGGAGAAGTATAGAGAAGGTCAGAAGGAGTTACATTGTGTGTTTGTGGATTTAGAGAAAGCGTACAACAAGGTGCAGAGAGAGGAGTTGTGGTATTGTATGAGGAAGTCAAGTGTAGCAGAGAAGTATGTGAGGGTGGTGCAGGACATGTATGAGGACAGTGTGGCAGCAGTGAAGTGTGCAGTAGGAACGACAGACTGGTTCAATTTGGAGGTTGGATTGCATCAAGGATCGGCTCTGAGCCCTTTCTTGTTTGCAGTGGTGATGGACAGGTTGACGGACGAGGTCAGACAGGAGTCTCCATGGACAATGATGTTTGCGGATGATGTGATTGGTGGTAAGAGTAGGGAGCAGGTTGAGAAGAGACTGGATAGTTGGAGGTATGTGCTGGAGAGTAGGGGAATGAAAGTCAGTAAGACAGAGTACATGTGTGTGAATGAGAGGGAGGGCAGTGCAGTGGTGCGGTTACAGGGAGAAGAGGTGGTGAAAGTGGAGGAGCTTAGGTACCTGGGATCAACAGTACAATTTAATGGAGAGTGTTTTAGAAAAGTGTTCAGGCAGGGTGGAGTGGTTGGAGAAGAATGGCAGGAGTGATGTGTGATAGAAGCAGTGCCGGACGGTCAGGGCCAGCAAAGCCTTCTCTGCTGGCCTAAACATTATCAGAAGCACTGACCTACATTTCCAACATAAATTCTAATATTTGTTCCATGAAATAGTATTTGTTCCATTACAATAGTAATTGTATTGATAAAAGCACTTTACAAATACAATTTAATTAATTGAATAATTTCAGTGGTTTAAAGATTTGTTCGCTGAAGATTTATTTAATAATTAATAAGCCAATGAATAAATTAACTCTTCACAAGTTCAAGTATTTATGAATATTTGCCCATTTTAATCGAACATTCATACCTTTTTACACACAAGTTACAGTTAAGAAAAAGTGTTTTTTAATGGGAAAAGTATCAATCAGTTTACTCATGTGATGCTACCTCAGAATATACAGCGGGGAAAATAAGTATTTGACAAATCAGCATTTTTATCAGTAAGGGGATTTCTAAGTGGGCTATTGACACAAAATTTCCACCAGATGTAGCCATCGAGCCAAATATTGAATTCATACAAAGAAATCAGAACATTTACGTATACAAGTTAAGTCATAATAAATAAAGTAAAATGACACAGGGAATAAGTATTGAACACACTTTTTTAATACTAGAGACCAGTCGTCTGCATTGCTCAGGAGTGATTCTGGCCCATTCTTCCACACAAATGGTCTTTAAATCTTGAAGGTTCCTTGGGCCTTTTTTATGAACTTTGATCTTCAGTTCTCTCCATAGATTTTCTATGGGATTTAGGTCATGTGATTGACTGGGCCATTCAAGCAACTTGATTTTCTTTCTTTGAAACCACTTCATTGCTTCCTTGGCCTTGTGTTTGGGATCATGCTGAAATGTCCACCCTTTTTTCATTTTCAGCTTTCTGGTAGATGGCGGAAGATTTTTATCCAGAATGTCCCGGTACATTTCTCCATTCATCCTGCCATCAATAATATGAAGTCTGCCCCAGTACCCCTTGCTGAAAAGCAGCCCCAAACCATGATGCTTCCACCCCCAATCTTAACTGTTGGTATGGTGTCCTTGGGGTGGTGGGCAGTGCCATTTCTTCTCCAAACATGGTGTGTAGAATGACTGCCAAAAAGTTCAATTTTGCTTTTATCTGACCATACTATAGTCTCCCAATAATCCACAGGCTTCTCCAAATGCTCTTTCGCAAACTTTAACCGAGCCTCAACATGCTTTTTGTTCAGCAATGGTGTCTTGCATGGTGAGCGTGCATGGATGCCATGGCGGTTCAGTGCATTGCTTATAGTTTTCTTTGAAACAACAGTACCTGCTGATGCAAGGTCTTCCTGAAGTTCTGCCCGAGTGGTTCTTGGCTCTTGGCGAACTCTCCTGATTATTCTTTGGACTCCTCGGACAGGGATCTTACGTGGAGCACCTGATCGTGGCCGGTTTATGGTGAACTGATGCTCTTTCCATTTCCGGATAATGGCCCCCACAGTGCTCACAGGAACATTCATTATTCTGGAAATGCGCCTATAACCATTCCCATCAAAATGCTTTTCAACGATAAGATTTTGAAGATCTTTGCTTTTACCCATCATGAAGCCTTTCCTGTGTGCCTCCTGGGTAATGAGAAGCCTTTATAGGCCATCAATTAGTACTAAAGCAGCTGATATCAATTAGTACTGATAGGGGGCAGGGTTTCTCTCTCAATACTGACAGATTTCAGGTGATCTCTTGGCTTTCTATGCCATTTTGCACCTTGTTATCTTCATGTGTTCAATACTTATTCCCTGTGTCATTTCACTTTATTTATTATGACTCAACTTGTATATTTAAATGTTCTGATTTCTTTGTATGAATTCAATATTTGGCTTGATGGCTACATCTGGTGGAAATTTTGTGTCAATAGCCCACTTAGAAATCCCCTTACTGATAAAAATGCTGATGTGTCAAATGCGGGGAAAATAAGTATTTGACACATCGGCATTTTTATCAATAAGGAGACATAAATCATATAAAAACTTTATACAAGTGCTTAGACAAGTAACCTTATGATCAACACTGATTGGCTGAAGGCTAGTTTACACAAACCTAAGTAACTAATAGCAGAGAAATATGCAGGATTTTTGTGTGTTCAGGATAAAAAAGCTTATGTGCTCAGAAAAAGTTAGGGGGACAAAATCATCCTTATTTCCAAGTGTGTGGATAAATATTAAGATCTAAATACAGCTTGTTAAGTGGCCAAAGTCATAATTTAAATGCATTGATTAGCATATAGAAAAATCTATATGACCATATACCAAAGTGAACCTTTAGAAATGGGTCATCCTGTTTGCCACTGCATTATTCATTTATGAATCTTCCATACTCATGTCAATACTGAATAGAGAGACATTAGTTCTCAATTAGTTAGGATCCTAAGCTCTTTGTTGGCTGTTAGAGTGGTAAAACGTTTTGTTTGTTTTTTTGGTAAGAACAATTCATGATAGCAAACTTGAATATTAAAAATAATTTAATAAAACAAACTAAAATTGGTGACTGCAGAAATGGAAGTGTGTTATTGTTTTAGTAACCATATTTTGGCCCTCATTATATCTTATATAAAGCTTTAGGCTCAAAGTCCCAAGCAATCCATTGAGATGTAAAATAGACCTTACTGACATGCTGCACTCTGATTTCAGCAGAAAAGCTCCTGATCAAAATTATGCAGTTGTATATTGTGTTGTGCCACTCTCCTCCTCTGGGTAGCCATATCAGCACATTCTGCTTGCCTCACACAAACAGTAAAATCTTTCATTAGCTATTAAAAAATTGTTTTTATTGTGCCATAAATGACTGTGGACACTAAGCAATACATACATACCCGTATTATTTCCAATTAGCATATGGACACAGCTTGATGAATCTCAACAATCTTAACAATATTGTTAGGTGTGGGAAAAACATTCATTAACTATTGTACCAAAAAATCTGAAAAGGGGCAAATAAAAGGATGATACCAGCTACCACCATCAGATTTTGTAATGAATTTGAATATTTAACTTGGTCTGTATAGAAATGTTGATTTATAAATGTTCTGGAAAAAAATTAGGATTTTCCTCTGCAAACATCAAGCCATGCACATGATTTGGTTTACTACCTTTCCAGTTGCACTTTAAGCTTGTCCCTTTACATAAGGGAATTCTAGTAATCTGGGTTTACTAATAGTTTCATCTACAAATTTGTGTGTACTCTTCCAACAGGATGATGAGGTGGTGTTGCAGTGTGTGGCCTGCATTCAGAAGGAGAATCGCAAGTTCTGTCTGTCTGCTGAGGGATTTGGCAATCGGCTATGCTACTTGGAACTCACCTCAGAGGCCAAGGTAAGCACAGAGAAGCTAATTTGGCAACATATTGTCTAGGGAAGCACAGTCACAAGTAAGAACAGTAAGAAGACACTCTCAAAAATGAAGGTTGGCACTGCAAACTAAATATATGTCAAACCTTTGCAGTAATGCTGTGCACTGGTGCTTCTATTCCATTAGACCCAGCAAAAAAATAATGTTGGCAGGAAGAGTGTTGGCAGGAGTGAGCATTTGGTTATGAAACCTGAGAGACGGTGTGGTGATTTTGTGTGTGTGTGTGAGTCCAAGAACACACCTAGTCTTTGTTATGGGGCTTATGTGCAGCATATACTGAACAAAATTATAAATGCAACACTTTTGTGTCACAGGTGTGGCGTATCAAGATGCTAATTAGACAGCATGGATATTGCACAGGTGTGCCTTAGGCTGGCCACAATAAAAGGCCACTCTAAAATATGCAGTTTTATCACACAGCACAAAACATTTATTTTCTCCACAACTGTTTTGCACTATGACACTTTAACTCTGGACTTTCACTTTAACTTTGGACTTGAACAGCACAGTGCCACTTTATACCACACCACACCACACTGGACACTTTAAGGACAATAACACTAATCACTTTAATTTGTTCTGTCAATATCTACCATATGCATCTTTGTATATACACACATTTTCATATATATTTTCATATATTTAATATAGTTTTTATATATATATATATATATATATATATATATATATATATATATATATATATTTTTTTTTTTATCTATCCTTCTCTTTTTTGGTGTTATTTTTATCCTTAATTCCATTTCTTTTATGCTTGAATGCCAGACAGAAAAGCATTTCACTGCATGTCGTACTCTGTATGTATGTGTATGTGACAAATAAAATTTGATTTGACTTGATTCAACTGGCCTCATAACCGCAGACCATGTGTAACCACACCAGCCTCCACATCCAGTATCTTCACCTCCAAGATTGTCTGAGACCAGCCACCTGGACAACTACTGCAACAATCGCTTTGCATAACCAAAGAATTTCTGCTCAAACTGTCAGAAACTGTCTCAGGGAAGCTCATCTGCATGCTCGTCATCCTAATCGGCCTGATTGCAGTTCGTCATCGTAACCGAATTAAGTGGACAAATGCTCACATTTGATGCCATCTGGCATTTTGGAGAGGTGTTCTCTTTATGGATGAATCCCGGTTTTCACTGTTCAGGGCAAAATGCGTGAGGCAAACGGTGGTCACGCCAGATACTGACTGGTTTTCTATTTCCCATTTATGTTCACTATTCACTATATATAAGCAGATGCTAATAATCTAGGAAGTATGCAAAGTTTTTGTAACCTCTAAAATTCTATAATGTGTTTAGTGCACATTCAGCTTATGGGCAAAAAAAACACTTGTCTTGGCAGTGGTAGCAGTGAGTTCATAGAAATCTCCAAAGATGTAATTATGAAATGACATTTGGACCAAAAGTATTGAACAAAACCTTTGTAAAAAAAAAAAGTATGAGAAGGAAAATTATACTAAAAACAATGAAGTTTGTCAAATTTAATGCAGTCTTCAAATAAAGTCTTATTTGTTAACAGTTTTCTAATTTTATTTTTAGCTAATCTTGGTTTATGACTACACTGGACTACACAGCATTTTTTTCATGCTGCAAGTTTACATTTGCCATTCTGGAACAAAACTCTAAGCTCCCAGAGGTAAAGACTTCAGCAATCTTTGCAATTGAAATGTAATTCCATACAGCATAGATATTCCATATAAGATAAGATAAGATAAGATGAACCTTTATTCGTCCCACAGTGGGGAAATTTCAATGTTACAGCAGCAAAAACTAAGAAATAAAAATAAAATGTAAATATATAAAAAAATAATATACACATACTATAATATACAATATATACAAAGTACAATGTATAAATACGAATAAGGGAAGAAGAAAAGTACGCATTGCAGGTAAAATTTTCAAGTAAAATTTCAAGGTGGTATTGCACGTAATTGCAGGTAATATTGCACATAATATTGTACATGTTGCATGTAATATTGCACACAGGATAGCATTACCCCCCTGTGGTGCTTATTAAAGCCTTTCTATGAATGGTTTTCATACATGTAAAATACGTTGCTTGTTTTCAATAGCAAAAACATTTGGCATGATAGTAAAATAGATTAAATATGTATTTCTTTTCATGTACATTTTTATCCAGGAGGGGCCTTTCAGTTAGTGCTCTGAAAAATATCCCATTAAACATTCTTTATGAGCACAATGTCTTTATATGAAATCCTGTAATATGAAATCTTCTTCTTTCAGCTTCTTCTATTAGGGGTTCTGCTTTTGCTTTGTGTTATTTTGTCCTCTTTGTGTGTTGTTAGTTTGCCTGAGGTTTTTGTGCTTTTCTTCTCTTCTCTTGGGGTATCGGCTCCGAGAGGGTTATCTGGCTCTTTCCACTTCCAGGATCACGGTCGGCTTGTGAAATACATGCATATTGGTGTTCTCTCTGTTTTTCTTCAATAAATATTCTATCTGCACTTCCACGTTTGTTCCCTCTCTGCATGTGAATCCCGCCCGTGGCATATCTCTAGAGAGTTAGACTCTTACTCTGAGGACCCCGGTTCGAGCCCCGGTCATCCATGAACCTCCTCTTTGGCCTTCCTCTTTTCCTCCTTCCTGGCGGCTCCATCCTCAGCATTTTCCCACCGATATACCCTGTGTCCCTCCTCTGCACATGTCCAAACCATCTCAATCTCGCCTCCCTCACCTTGTCTCCAAAACGTCCAACATGTGCTGTCCCTCTAATAAACTCATTCTAATCCTGTCAATCGTAGTCACTCCCAATGAATATCTCAACATCTTCAGCTCTGCTACCTTCAGCTCCACCTCCTGTCTTTTACTCAATGCCACTGTCTCTAAACCATACAACATAGCAGGTCTCACCACAGTCCTATAAACTTTCCCTTTCACTCTCGCAGACACCCTTCTATCACAAATCACTCCTGCCACTCTTCTCCACCCACTCCACCCTGCCTGCACTCTTTTCTTCACTTCTCTAACACACTCTCCATTACTTTGCACTGTTGACCCCAGGTACCTGAACTCCTCCAACTTCTCCACCTCTTCTCCCTGCAACCACACCGCTCCACTGCCCTCCCCCTCATTCATACACATGTACTCTGTCTTACTCCTACTGACTTTTATTCCCTACTCTCCAGCGCATACCTTCACCTCTCCAGGCTCTTCTCAACCTGCTCCCTACTCTCACCACAAATCACAAATCATTTCCAAACATCATAGTTCACAGTGACCCCTGTCTGACCTCGTCTGTCAACCTGTCCATCACCACTGCAAACAGGAAAGGACTCAGAGCCGATCCTTGATGCAGTCCAACCATCACCTTGAACCAGTCTGTCGTTCCTACTGCACACTTCACTCCTGTCTCACACGGTTTGCAGACCTGGTAGTGTCGTAACTCAGACCCCATGTCCGAGTGACCCTTTCTTAAATAAACATCCCCTGATCATGCACTTTTGCACATAATCCAACAGATCATCCACCGCAATATCGTCTGGGTTTTTTTTTCCCTATGTCTGCAAATCATCCTTTGTTTTGTTTTGTGTAGACTTGGTATAGAAACGTGTTTTTACTAGTTTTACAAACCAGGGCTTTAGTTTTAACACACCAGCACTTTTCTCCAAATGCTTTTCCTATTTTTTTATAGCTCTCGTCTTTTACTTAGTTTTTCTTAAAATCTTCTTAAAATATATTTCTTATGCCATAATACTTCTTTATATAACATTTCCTGTCTTGCTCTCATCCTGCCTGCATCTTAAGCTCATGCTCTCATAGAAACATCTTACTTCCTGTGTGTTTTGGACATTGTATCATATTAACCTATTACTCTTCTAATTTTTTTTATTGTTATATGATTTTTTTCAAGTTTCTACATATGCATCTCTATTTTCCACCTCGAATATCTCTTCCAGTTCATACTCCTGGCGCCTCTACATTTTTCCCCTTATTTTTCTAAAACTGCCGGTTTTTCTAATCCCTAACCTAATCCATCAGCCGTATCTGCTCACTCGCCTTTATAACATGTATTACATTTACAAGCATTTTGATTATATAATGTATGCTAAACTTTATATATTATAAACTTTACTCTAAAGCATGATTATTGATTTTGTCTGAACTCTCTTTATACACAGAGTTCTTTGCGAAGCTGAGTATTATACTATATTAATGCTGAGTAATGGTTATATGTATTAAGCTTGGATTTAAACTAATATAATCAATGTTATGTTATCTGAAGCATATTGCTAAATTATATTATATAATACTAGATTCTACTACTGATAGCTGAAGCTGACCTAAGCTAAATTACATGGGTGAACTTTATGCACCCTCTTATGCAAGATGAGTCAAGACGTCATGCGGTCTCTGTTATCTCTGCTTAGCCAAGGTGTTTAACCACATAGGCAGCTCCATACATGACTTCTGACTGAATTTTGCACAGTACATGATGCACCTGCACTCACCATCCCTATTAAACCCGACTTTTCTACTATTATTGCTGTTATTATTATTTTATATTATATATTATTATATTTATATTTATCATTATACAGTCAAACCCACTTATCTCGACCTCGGTTAACTCGCCAACCCTATTAAGTCGGCGTTTTTGAAGTGGAACCGCCAAATTCTCGCTTTGTCTTAGCATTTTTTTATCGGTTATGTCGATTTTTTTTTTTTATGTCGACGAACCCTAATATCTCGAGCTCAAGGGGGGGCAAATTTGCCACTTAATGTCGGTTATGTCAGGAATCCCCCTGCCACGCCCCCTTCGGCGGCGGCATTCCCCAAAGCACCCTGCTTCTTCTCCACGGAGCTCGTCGCAGTCATGCTGATCACACACACCTGACTCTCATTCACTCACTCATCCCATTTCCTATTTAAGCCCCTCACCTCCACACACTCGCGGTCCGTTATTGTTTGTGCATGATCGTATGTGTTGGTTCATGTCGGTCTGTGTAATCGCGTATACGTATCCCGCTACGTACCCTTCTTCTCGGACTCCGCATTCTCTCAATGGCACCCCGGATTACCCCGATCCTGCTGTTTTCCATGTTCACGCTGTCTGCACCACGTTTATCCGTTGCTGCCCAGCGCCGCGCTTTCCATAGCGCGGATCCGTGGATTCTCTACACGAACTGTCTCTGCTTTCACAGAACTTCGTGAACCGCGCTCCCAGAGCGCACCAGTGGATATTACTGCTTCGCTACAAGTATTGGTGGATTATCTCCTGAGTATTCTCAATAAACTTTGTTTGCGTTTACTTCGGCTTCCGCCTCCTTATCCGCATTACAGGTTATCTCGATCCGCATGACCAATCAAACAAATCGCGGCAACGCTGTTGTGTAAAAAAACCTCCAAAAACACGTCTCATTTAATAATGCACATAATGTACATAAAGAAATTTCAAGCCCGTTAATATATTGCCGCCATATTGGTTTTCGTTTGTCTCGATCATCGGTTATCTCGACACTTTTTGGCGTCCCCTAGGCCGGCGACATAACCGGGTTCCACTGTATTATAAACTGAACTAGCTAAATTTCTAAACATACTCCCCCCTCTTTGCAACTTGAAAGTTGCATAAAATATAACCTGCCCTTTTTTTCCCCCAATTACTTTTATCAAATCAAATTGCTTCCTAAAATCTCAACATACCCCTCCCTGCATATTTCTTTTTATGTAACTTTAACTGCAAAGCATGTCTCATTCTCAGAAAATAGGTGTACCAGGAGTGGGCGAAAAACCAATTCTGAGGAAAATTCCCACTCTGCCCACTTTGTGCGTGACAGTAATAGTGAACTCAACACCTTGGGTGGTTCCATGAAATTCCGGGGGAAGAACGGGCGCTTTGAGGATGGATTAGACTGTAGTTAATGTCAACAGTCTGCTACATTGACTCAGGACTACTTTTCGCTTCTGATCATCATCACTTTACCCCGCAACATCGTATATCTGCTATAAATGGACATTCGGTGCAACCCAGATGAGGATGGGTTCCCTCTTGAGTCTGGTTCCTCTCAAGGTTTCTTCCTTATGCCATCTCGGGGAGTTTTTCCTTGCCACAATCGCCACCAGCTTGCTCATCAGGGACAAACTTACTTATAAAGAACATATTCACTTTTAATCACCACATTATCTGTGTAAAGCTGCTTTGAGACAATGTTCATTGTTAAAAGCGCTATACAAATAAAAATTAATTGAATTGAACACCAGGTCACCTTAAAAATTTCCATAGGTATGAAAACAATAGACAGTTAACAGTATCACAAAACATAAAACAAACCAAAAACATATAGTTTACAAAGAAAAGTTCTAGCATAGGTAACAAAGGGTAATAAAAAAGGGTACAAAAAGTTCAGTGCCACCACAATTTTTTTTTTTTATCATCCAAAGATTCAGAGAATCTGGAACAATCTAAGGGTCAAGGCCGGAAAACCATACTGGATGCCCGTGATCTTCGGGCCCTTAGACGGCACTGCATCACATACAGGAATGCTACTGTAATGGAAATCACAACATGGGCTCAGGAATACTTCCAGAAAACATTGTCGGTAAACACAATCCACCGTGCCATTCGCCGTTGCCGGCTAAAACTCTTTAGGTCAAAAAAGAACCCATATCTAAACATGATCCAGAAGCACAGGCATTTTCTCTGGGCCAAGGCTCATTTAAAATGGACTGCGGCAAAGTGGAAAACTGTTCTGTGGTCAGACGAATAAAAATTTGAAGTTTTTTTTTGGAAAACTGGGATGCCATGTCATCCGAACTAAAGAGGATAAGGACAACCCAAGTTGTTATCAGCGCTCAGTTCAGAAGCCTGCATCTCTGATGGTATGGGGTTGCATGAGTGCGTGTGGCATGGGCAGCTTACACATCTGAAAAGGCACCATTAATGCTGCACCTGCACACAACATTATGAAACATACAGACAAGACAACATGGGGGCAGGGGAGAAAGAGAGCTAACAACAAGAACAAAACTCTACATATCAGAGTAATCAATTAATTAAAAAAAGAATTCATATTATATATTAAATGCACGTGGCTTCTTTCTAGTCTTTCTTATTGAACTCTTTTATGTACTCACACGTAAGTCTCAGACACTACGTGTCAGACGATTCTAGTTTCCGCTCATCTTCAGTACTACTGTGTGTAGTCTCATAAACCTGGGAATACAAGGCTCTATACATTAATGTTAGATGTGTTACATCACTTGATGTTTCAGTTTCAAGGTACTTTAGTACAACTTATCTGCTATTGTATTACCTTTTGTAACCATGGAACCCTCTATTTTGTGTGACGAGATGGCTAATACATTTCTTTATCTATACCAGGTCTTATATTGTTGGCCGGACATCTTGACATCTCTTAGGCATTGAATATGTGTGTTTTAAATGAATCTTATTTGACTTAATAATTAATATCTGCATAACCTGCTCCTTTATTTCAACGATAACATAAGCATTCATTAAAAAGGTTCTGCCTCTCCAAATTCGTTCTTACTTTTCAAAATTTCTCAGATTTTTCCGAGCACTTGTGTGGGGTGTCTTCTGTACTGAAGTACTGCTCTATCTACTGGGGTTATTACTCTATTTATTATGCCACATCTTTCAATTGTTAGCTCTGGTGCAGATAGTATCACACTATAGTCAGTTTTTATGACATGACAAGTAATTGACTGGCCAAAGTATATAGGGTTGCCGGGTGTCCCATTGTGATTATCGATGCCTTCTGGTTTGTGAAGGCAGCTGCTGCTACTACATGCCCTTCTCCACCTGATCAAGTGCAATTCTAAAGAATGTAATTAGTTGTTTTTTCTATTCCTGTGGTTGCTGCATCAATACAGCCAAAGCAAATATGTCTTTTTGAGACAAAGTTGGATAATCTTATTTATCTATACTGTATCTATATCTATATCTGTAATTACTGTATAAAAATAGTCAGTGTAACACTTGAATTGAATTGATCAGTTGGTTTTATCATGTGCTTTTTATGCAAAGTCACGTAACCATGGTCTACTGACCTGCTATGCCAAGGAATGACAGCATTTGTTTTGAAGTTTATGGTTTTGATGCTTTCCGAATAGTATTCACAAGGGCTAACAATATTTTATGGCCTTGTGCCTGAAGTACTCTTCCTAGGTATTCTATTTTTAGTTTATTTCATTGTAGCTTCTTTTTACCCACATTATGCTCATTCTGTGTTATTGTTTCTAACACAAAATAAATTAGTTAATTGTCAAAATACATTAGCAATCAGTTTGTAATTTGTAATTTTTTAAATTTGTAAAAAGTCCCGCTCCAGTACTTGCTTGAATAATGATAGGCTTTTACTATATCTTTTTGATAATCTAGAATCTAGAGTAGGTGTATTGTCCACGATATGTAAATGAAAATGTAAATGCAAACAGAATTTATTACTAATTGTTTCTGGCTCTTATTGCTGATATTCTTATTATGCTGTACCTTTTAAATTTTTTTTAGGTTTTTAGGAAGCTTGGTATTTTCATGTTAGAAAAGAAGGGTAGATACGGGATTTTCTTTCCATCACTATTTATAGGGAGTATTTATATATATATTTATATTTATATAGAACTTTTACTAATCCTGCTGCTCACCAATCCACTCACCTGGACCCATGCTGGCCGAGCGAGATCCTGAGGAAGAACAAAGGACGCGACCCGTACCGGCGTCCGCGAGGGAAACGAGCCGGCATCAGGAACAGGCTGAGGGCACGTGCATGCCGTGCTCCCTTTCCTAGTATCCTGTTAGCCAACATCCAGTCACTGGAAAACAAACTCGACAACCTCATCAAAAGGGTCAAGTTCCAGAGGGACATTCGGGACTTCAACCTTCTCTGCTTCACCGAGACATGGCTGACCCAGTGGTACCGGACCACGGCATCCAGCCGGCCGAGTTTTTCTCGGTTTTCCGCATGGATAGAACACTGGAGTCGGGGAAGTTTAGAGGAGGTGGAGTGTGTCTGATGGTGAACAACCACTGGTGCGACAGTGCGAGCATCGTTCCCCTTTCATGCTCCTGCACACCAAATCTCGAACTACTGATCAAATGTCGGCCCTTCTATCTGCCTCGGGAATTCAGCTCGGTCATAGTCGGTGCCGTTTATATTCCACCTCAAGCGAACATGGACACTGCAGTATGGGACTTACACGAGACACTAACGCTACACCAGACACAGTAGCGGGATGCTGCGCTCATTGTGGTAGGAGATTTTAACAGTGCCAACCTCAACCTTCAGCAGCACATCACCTGCTCCACCGGAGGCGAAAGGACACTGGACCACTGCTATACACCATTTAAGAACAACCACGTCCACCATACAGGAAATCGGACCATGCCGCCATCTTCCTCATGCCTGTTTACAAACAAAGGCTGAAACAGGAAGCTCCGGTTCAGAGGGAGGTCACGCGGTAGACTGACCAATCGGTGGCCGCTCTGCAGGACGCTTTGGATGACGCAGACTGGGACATGTTCAGGCGCAGCTCTGATGTCAACATGTTTATGGAAGCGGTTGGGGAAACATGGGGAAACTAGCGGATTCATGGGGAAACTAGCGGATGATACCGTGCAAAAAAAACACCATCAGAACATTTCCCAACCAGAAGCCGTTGGTGGATAAAACCATCCGCGACACTCTAAGATTCCGCTCCGCTGCCTACAATATGGGGCTCACCACCGGGGACATGGATGAGTACAAGGCTGCATCTTACATTGTTCGCAGAGGATGGATGCAAAGCGGCGCTACGGGTGGAAACTAGAGTCACAGTTCCAACATGATGGCTCTAGGAGCCTGTGGCAGGGACTAAGAACAATCACGGACTACAGAACACCATCTACAGAACACCATCTTCTAGAATGGGGAATGTGGACGCTTCTCTGGCAGACGAGCTAAACATCTTTTATGCTCGCTTCGAGGCTGACGCTAGCTAACCACGCTGGCGGTGCTAGAGGCACAAACAGCATGCACGCCGAGAGAGCCGGAGAGGTAAACACGTTCACCATCTCGGAGCATAACCTGAGGAGGGCATTCAAGAGAGTGAATACCAGGAAGGCAGCAGGACCAGATGGCATCACAGGTCGGGTTCTGAAAGCCTGCGCTGACCAGCTAGCACCGGTGTTCACTGAGATATTCAACCTCACTGTAGCAGTCTGTTGTCCCCTCATGCTTCAAACAGTCCACCATTGTTCCTGTCCCGAAGAAACCCCAGCCTGCCTGCCTCAACGACTACCGCCCTGTAGCCCTGACCTCAGTAGTGATGAAGTGCTTTGAGAGACTGGTCAGAGACTTCATCACTGCATCACTACCAGACACACTGGATCCTTTACAGTTCACGTACCGCCAGAACCGTTCTACTGAGGACGCCATTGCTCATCTCCTCCACACTACGATGAGCCACGTGGACTACAGAAAAGGGAATTATACAAAGATGCTGTTTGTGGACAACAGTTTAGCATTTAACACTATAATTCCCTCCACACTCACCTCTAAGTTGGAGGTCCTGGGACTTAGCCTGCCGCTGTGCCAGTGGATCTCTAACTTCCTGACAGACAGACCACAAGCCGTACGGGTTGGAAAACACACCTCTTCCACCCTCACCCTCAGCACTGGAGCTCCCCAGGGTTGTGTTCTGAGCCCCCTGCTGTACTGTGTGTGGCCACTTCCAACTCCACCACCATCAAGTTTGCTGACGACACTGTTGTGGTGGGCCTGATCTCAAACAATGACGAGACGGCCTACCTACAGGAGGTTAAAAACCTGGAGAGATGGTGCCAGGAGAACAACTTTCTCCTGAATGTCAGCAAGACTAAGGAGTTGATAGTGGACTTCAGCACAAAGCAGGAGCAGTCATACCAACCGATAAATATCAACAGGACCACAGTGGAGAGAGTGGACAGTTTCCGGTACCTAGGTGTTCACATCACACAGGACCTGTCTTGGTCCTGTCACACCAACATCCTGGTGAAGAAGGCCCGGCAGCGTCTGTACCATCTGAGACGCTTAAGGGACTTTAAACTACCCTCTCAGGTGCTAAAGACTTTTTACACTTGCACCATTGAGAGCGTTCTGACGGGTAGCATCACTTCCTGGTTCGGGAACAGCACCATGCAGGACAGGCGAGCCCTCCAGAGGGTGGTGTGGTCAGCGGACCGTACCATCCACACAGAGTTCCCTAACCTGCAGGACATCTACAGCACACGGTGCCGGACCAGAGCCAGGAAGATTGTGAAGGACCTCGGCCATGCCCCCCCTTGATCAACTGATCCTTCTAACTAACTATACTATAACCTGTATGTGTGCATACTAATCATTATGTTCAATTGCTTTCTGAAATATCCTAAAAGCTTCCTATCGAGTGACAAGTGAATGTACGGCTTATTTGTAGGCCTTCATTCCCTTCCCTGATCTACTTCTCTGACCATTAGCCCTAAAATTACGCTTGATCATTAAGGTAACATATGGAACAGCCTTTCAGTTCTTGACTTTGTCAGGCAGCTCTACAGTAATTTCTTGTTGTCCCAATATTATGTCCAATGTTTTTGCTATCTTTTCAATGTCCATTTAGATGTTCTTCCAAGAGCGTTTCATACTCTTCATTTCTTCCTCCTTCATCATATTTTATAGTGAAATGCCAGGGATCACTTGTTTCTCGACAGTCTGGGCAGATGTGCTTTAAACAGAGTTTTTACTATTAAATGTTTTCCCACAATCCCGACGCACTTTTCTCCTTAATTTCCAGCCAGTATCCATCCAGACAGTCTAGTGTGTTCTGTCCATCTTCCTATTCAAGCATGATGTTCTAACTGTTCTGAAAGTGTGACTCATGATCTTGTAGGCCCACTGTGAATCTTTGTGCCAAGTTTGTGTTTTTTTTTTTTTTTTTTTTTTTGAGAGAAGCTTAGTGTTTTCATTGCCTTACGGGAGAAGGGAAGCTTTGAATCTTGCTGTTTTATGCTGGAGATTGTGACTCTTGTGTCCATTAGAAAGATGCAGCTCACAGTTGTTTTCATCCCCTGGAGCTTCTGTCTTCTCTTCTCCAGGCATCTTGCAGTTTTAGAATGAACTGGGGTATTCCTTCACCATCTTCCTGGATCCACCTTGATTGGGCGTGGGATTCTCTTTTTCCACGGCCTGGGATTGTTGTCATATTTAGTCAGTACAGCCATTCTTCTGATTTGTGCTGGGTCAACCAGTTCCAAGATAGTGATCCGTTACTGAGTCGGCCTCACAGGCCTGTTATGTCAATGAACGGGATTGTTGATAGTTGATCGTAGAACATTGTCTCAGAAGAGGCTTAATTTGTCTGTTTCATCCATATTTTCACCCCCACCTACCGTTCCTGGGAACACATTAGGTCACTGGGGTAGGGACTGAAAGTCTGGATCGTTGTATTGGGTTCGGGTCATTAGGTCCTATTGTGGTAGACTTCTCTCTTTCTTTCTATCCTTTCTTTTCATATTCGTCATCATTCTTTGATTTTGCTTTAGTTGATTCTTCATGTTTTAATCTTGTCACGAATGAATGAATGAAAGAGAGCTTCTCCCAATTTCCCCCTTTTTTTCTGAAAGTGCATCCTTTTACTTTTCTTCCTTTAATTGTAGTTTGTCTTTTATACTGGTACACTTGTTTGTTCACTTTTTAAAGGAATTCATGTCCTCTGTCAAGCATATCTCTATCTCATATTTCTTTCTTTTTGTTCTTGCTGTCAGTGGATATTATTCTCACTTCTTGATTATTTTTATCCATCTTTAATAATCTTCATAATTTTCTTCATGTTCACTTTGGTCTTTTTAACTTCTTTTAATCTACCTTTATTCGGGGGGGGGGGGGGGACGCTGTGGGTGTGCTGTTGTTTGAAGTCCTTTATGTATTTTTCCTGTTTTGTTTCTTTCTCGCTCCTCCCATTGCTCACTTACATCACTAGTTACTGCCTCTGCTTCGAACTTCGATAGGATGGGTCACATTTCTGTCGCTTTGTCGTTCTCTTTCTTTTTTTTCTTCTCAACATTTTTTCAATTTGCTGGGGCTCGTTGTCCTCCTTCTGACATCGACGTGGCGTCTTCTTGATACCCCTCTATAAAACATCTTAAGAAATTTTTCGAGATTTATAATGTCTTCAGTTGAACTATCTGGGTCAACTAACATGGGATAAATTTCCTTCTTCTGCTCCGTATTTACCATTAATGATGAAGCTGTTCCCTGTTTTGCTAATCTTCTTCTATTTTAGTATTCTATTCTATTTCCCTCTCTCTTACCCCTGCATTTGATTTTCTTTCTTTTCTTTTAAAATCTAATCAAATTTTTCTTATTTAAAATTCATTTATTACACCACTACTTGTTAACTTCCTCCAGCCTTTGCAAATCTACTTTTGTCCGAACATTTAATATTTTCTTCCATATATCTATATTTGTTTATTTATTTGTTTATTTATTTATTATTATTATTATTATTATTTTTTTTTTTTATTAATTTTTTTTTTTTAAATATATCTCTTCTTCTGAAACTTTTATTTTAACATTACAGCGGCAAGAGTTGGCTCATGTTTTTACTCATGATGCATGCTTGCATTGCTCTTCTCACGTTTCCTCTTTGCGCCAATTTTCTATTGTTCTCCGACACTGTCTATTGGATTTTTTCCACTGTTATGCAATTTCTTATTATTGTTATTTATGCATATCTGTCAGGGATCCACCTGCCACGCCCCCCTCGGCAGCTGTCATGCTGCCGCTATCTCTGTCGCTCCCGGCTTTGATTACAGACACCTGGCCCTCGTTACCGACTCACCTTTATAAACGCCCGTTTCAGAGTCACCGGCTGTTGGTTCTTGAACGCCTTGTAACCGATCTCGTGGATCCTTGACCACCAGCGTTCCCTGCTGGTTCCTGCTTGGATTACTTCCGCTCCGCGGATTATTTCCGTTCCGTTGATTATACTCGTTCTGTGGATTATACCTGTTTCGAGGATTATACTCACGTGGTGGACTCTCCCGACTACGGTTCGTAACTCTCACTGACTCTGTGTTGTGATCTCTTCAGTCTATAAACATGATAGAGTTACTACCGTTGTCTTCGCGTGGTCTGAGTCGTGACAATATCCCTCCCGATGTGTTTATTTTATACTCAAAAATGTAATACTCTGGGTCCTCTTACCCACTAAATCTCTCTAGTTTTGTCACAATTGCTGTCAGTCCTGAGCAATAATACTACTATACTTATAATAATTTTTTTTTTATGTATTTATTAATTTTTCTTAAAAATTGACTACCGTAATTTCCGGACTATAAAGCGCACCCATATATAAGCCGCACCCACTGAATTTGACTAAGATTTTTATTTTTAACATAAATAAGCCGCACCTGTCTATAAGCCGCAGGTGTCTACACTGAAACTAATGAACTTTACACAGGCTTTAACGAAAGACACTAAATGCAATATGTTGCGTTTCTATCAGGAGCATAGCGATATTTTGGGAATAGCCTGCCACTGCATTCTTCCGGTATTACTGCGTGTGTGGAGACCGAGGATTATGTCCTTTTTATTTTCTGATGCTCATTTTTAAGTTTCTTTGACTAACCCATAACGCTGTTGCCAAGAAAAATAAAAAAGCACGAGTTTTGGAAACCTGTCTGTGCTTATATGATTTCTGTTGCAACTGGAGTTTTAGTGAGCTATCCCTTGACCCAGACTCAACGCGTTACAACGGCTTGTATCTAAACAGTAGCCTACCAAGTAAGTCATTGTTCACTGTCTTCCTCCTTCCTTTCACAACTACAGTGGTACCTTGACCTACGAGTGCATTAATGTACGAGTTTTCCGAGGTACGAGCGGTCACTCGGTCGATTTTTTTTGCTTTGTTACGAGAGCAAAAAATTGAGGTACGAGCTCGAGACGCCGCTGCTAGATGGCGAAGCGAAGCCAAAAAGCGAAGATTGTGACGAAAATTAAGATAAGCAAAGAAGAAAAGTAAAAATTTTAAAGTTTAGGGATATGTAGTGTACAGGAGTGATGGTAAAAAACGAGTTTTCCCTCCGCCTCCGCTTTACACGTGGTGGTATTGGATTCTCGTTAACAGGGTTGCGATGCAGCTCGAGTTCTTGAAAGGACCCGTCTCTAGGTTATGTATGTAAACCTAGTTCCCTGAGGGAATGAGAAGCTGTGTGTCTGATACACTGGCGGCGTCCGTGCAGCACTTCCTTCTCTCTTACAGAACCTGGCGCCAGCTTCACTCCATGTGCTTTTTATAGCTTCCTGGTCATGAAGTTACCCCACCAGACAGATTCCATTGTACAGATTGTAATTCCATTGGACAGATTAGACATGTGATTCAGAGCATAGACAAAGTGTAATCATTACCAAAGTCTTTCTTTTAAAACTCATGTCGATAACATTACCTTCATCTTAGAAATATTGCTAAAATAAGAAATGTTATTACAGGATGCAGAAAAAAATTTCATGCTTTTGTTACATCTAGATTGGACTGTTGTAACGCCTTTCTGTCTGAATGTTCTAGTAAGTACAAGTTATGCAGTTAGTCCAGCATGTGGCAGCAAGAGTTCTTAACATGTTCTTACCCCTGTCTTATTCAGTATACATTGGCACCCAAATAAATCTCACATCGATTACAAAATACTACTTCTGATGTATAATTCACTGAATGATCTTATGCCACAGTATTGGAGTAAACCTTTGTTCCATTATGATCCCCCATGCCAACTTAGATCAAAAGGAGCAGGCCATTTGTTGGTACCGCAGATAACGAATACTACAACAGGGGACAAACTTTCTCTTACAAAGCCACACAGTTATGGAACAAGCTTTCAATTAGTGTTCAGGAAGATGACATAGTCTCAGTGTTTAAGTCTAGGCTGAAAATATATTAATTTAGTCAAGCTTTTGGTAAGTTGGTTTTTCTGAGGTAAAGGATCTCTTCTCTTCTCCCCCCAGCGCTAATGCTAAAGAGGCACTGTGTGAACTCTATGGCACTATTAGCGACCTGCAGAATTCTCACCCCAACGAATTGTTTATCGCTGGAGATTTCAACCATGTGAATCTCAGGACAATGCTCCCTAAACTCCATCAGCATGTGGACTTTGCAACGAGAGGAGCAAACACGCTGGATCTTGTTTACATAAACATCCCCAGCGTGTTTTGTGCGGAGCCCCGCCCTATCTCGGCTACTCAGGCCACATCTCTGTTATGCTAATTCCAGCGTACAGACCGCTCGTCAGACGCTCTAAACCAGTTCTGAAACAGGTAAATACCTGGCCAGCAGGAGCCACCTCTGCTCTTCAGGACTGTTTTGAGTGCACTGACTGGGACATGTTTAGGGAGGCTGCAACCAACAGCAATTCCATCAACTTGGAGGAGTACACATCATCAGTGACCAGACAGCGGAGACATGGGGAGGGCGGAGGCATGTGGCAGGGCATCCAGGCGATCGCGAACTACAAGTCTACATCACCTGCTTGTGACCATGATGCCTCCCTCGCAGATGTGCTGAACGACTTCTACGCCCGGTTTGAGGTACAGAACAACGTAAAGGCGAGGAAGACCACCCCTCCTCCCAGTGACCAGCTGCTCTTTGTTTAACCACAGCTGAAGTGAGGAAAACTCTATGCAGAGTTAACCCATGAAAGTCTGCTGGACCAGACAACATTTCTGTCAGAGTGCTCAGGGAATGTGCAGAACAGCTAGCGGATGTCTTTACCGACATCTTTAACATCTGCCTGAGCAGCAACGTTGTTCCTACGTGCCTCAAGACAACGACCATCGTCCCTGTGCCGAAGAAGTCTACTGTCTCCTGCCTCAATGACTATCGTCCCGCCGCACTCACACCCATCGTGATGAAGTGCTTCCAGAGGCTCGTCATGAGGCACATCAAGACCCAGCCTTCCACTATCACTGGACCCCATGTAGTCTCCACAACCCTCCATTTGGCCCTCACCCACCTGGACAACAAGGACACGTATGTACAAATGCGGTTCATAGACTTCAGTTCAGCATTCCACACAATCATCCCTCAGCATCTGATCGATAAGCTGAGCCTACTGGGCCTGAACACCTCCCTCTGCAACTTGATCCTGGACTTCCTGACTGGGAGACCTCAGTCAGTCCGGATCGGGAACAGCATCTCCAGCACCACCACACTGAGCACCAGGGCCCCTCAGGGCTGTGTGCTCAGCCCACTGCTGTTTACACTGCTGACTCACGACTGTGTAGCAATGCACAGCTCGAACCACATCGTCAAGTTCGCTGATTACATGACCGTGGTGGGTCTAATCAGCAAGAATTACGAGTCAGCATACAGAGAGCAGGTGCACCAGTTGACAGCCTGGTGTGGAGCCAATAACCTGTTTTTGATGGTTGTGGACTTCAGGAGAGCACAGAGCGGCCATTCTCCACTGATCATCGATGGATCCTCAATGGAGATCGTCAAGAGCACCAAATTTCTTGGTGTTCATCTGGCGGATAACCTCACCTGGTCACTCAACACCGGCTCCATCACCAAGAAAACCCAGCAGCATCTCTACTTCCTAAGAAGGCTGAGGAAAGCTCATCTCCCTCCCCCCATCCTGACCATGTTCTACAGAGGGACAATTACAAGATATTAGGAAAAGTGACTATGCTAGAGTAAAATTTTTTGAGACCTATTTTTTTTCCCAAAAGTAAGCACTGTGCTATTATTTCAAGTGAGTAACTCAAATTCACTGGCTTGAAGTACAGTACAGAGTCCTCCATTTTCTGTTTAGTGACTGCCTATGTCCATGACATTGTTCACCTGACATTATTGCACTCTGAAGATTGTTCACATCAGAATCATGTAATTTTGTGCAGTGACTGATTGTTAGTTTTTGCTTTGCCAGATAATATAATTTGTTCTGTATGTTAGAATAAATTAATGTGAAATGCATTACTATGCATTACTGCATTACTATAAAACTGCATTATTATGCATTACTATGCATTACTGCATTACTATAAAAATAATATGATTTGTTCTGTGTTTTAGAATAAATGCAGTTAATCTTCATTTATTCCAAAATACAGAACAAAATATTTTTAACTCTTCACTCTTAAATTATTTATAACTCTTTCATGTGAAAAATTAATTGCAGTAAGCGCGTGTACTCTATCAATAGACACAATTGAACGGTAGATACTGAATGTGAGAATGAATGCTGGATTTCTTTACTACTCTAATACTTTAATTATCTAATACTAAATTTACTAATAGGATTTCCATGCATAATCTATCATCTTACCCTGTGGCAGCATGAATTGTGGGATAAAAATATTATTTCAGCTTGACAAGCCACGTGTATGACTGTAAATATATAACAGCAGGTCCTTTTTTTAAAGAGCTTTTTAGAGACTATTATTCCCAAATAGCTTAATATTGAGTACATACTGTAAGCACCACATACAGTGTCCTCTAAATGTTTTGGAACAAATTCGAATGACTGTATCTTTGGAGATTTAGAATGACTGGATTTTTTTGTGTTAAACAGCAAAGAGTATTGCACCATATCTACCAAAAAGATATTAAAGTGTTTTTAAATTGTATTTCATTAAATTTGGTTGCACATCTTTTGTTCTTCCTTATCTAAAAGATTTTATTTAGTTGAAATAAAATAATTGGGTTCTAAAGTATTTACGTTATTCTTGTTAATTGTAGGAACTTTTAGATTCATGTACTTTTTTCTTGTTGTCTTTTGATTTTTCACTGGACACATTTGTCTTTGTGGTTTATATTGTACTTTTTTTTATTATATACATTCTGAGCTATGATTTTCTGTTTTGTGTTTCATGCTGTTTTTGCTATACTTTCTGATTTAGACCCATGCATTATGTATGGATTACCCTTTTAAGTTTCTGACTCTCGCTTTGGACTGTTATGATGATTGAGATTTACCCAGATAAACAATATGCTGAGTATATATGCTTCTATCCTGCTGTCTTACAATGTTACAGTTTTACATCCAATTAGAACAAAGATACATCTAATATGAACTAGTTCAGTGGGATAAAAAAAGTTTTACAACAAGATAGAAGCATGTTCCAGTGCATTCAGAGTAGCATATAACCGAAGATAAGGGACACTGTTAGTTGTGATCCATTTATCTTACTGTAGGCTAATGTCTCATGCCTTACCTCAAACTGTCAGCCTGCTGCATTGGCCTCTTTAGCTCTCATGCCAAATCTTCTATCACTCTCCTCCTTTTTAAACCCACCAAATGTGTCACTTAGCAGTGTTGGGCAACGTTACTTTTAAAAGTAATGCATTACAATATTGAGTTACTCCCCAAAAAAGTAACTAATTACGTTACTTAGTTACTTTTTATGGAAAGTAATGCGTTATATTACTTTTGCGTTACTTTTGCGTTACTTGTATCTCTTTCACGCCTTACAGGTGTAATATAGATAATTGCCATTAAGAAATAAGTTATATTAGGGCAAAAGACATGTCTTAAACATTTAAAATGTTTAATAACTTCTTAGAGAACAATAAGATGATCGACTAACTTTTGACCACAAGGCTGAACACTTTCCAGTCGCACTTCTGTACACTGCTTTTCAATCTGCCTTCGCCGTCAGTAATGTAACTGTCGTTCGTGTATATAAGGTTAAGGGTGTGGGCTGCACACCGGTGATGTGGAGGGAGAACATACCTTTCGCTGTCATCATGTAAAACTTCGTGCAATTCTGTAAATATGACCTCGTCCTCGTCTACATCATTATCTGCTTCATCATCAGCTTGAAACATTCTGAACGCTTTTACAAAGTTCGCGCTATTATCAGTGACTGTGGCAGTTTATCTTCCCACAAAGAACAAACGAGCTGTGAATTTGCTCTCTATCTCCGCTGCAATGGCATCGTACATGTGTCTCCCACGGAAAACTTTTATTCTGAGCAGTCTATAGATCTGCAGAGGTGGAAAGTCGGCAAAAGTTCTCTATAGTTCTGTCTCCATTTACATATATGCAACATTGCATAATGTTACATATATTCAATGTTATACACACACGCACACATCTGTATTGCTGTGCTTTGCATGCAGATGTTTTTTTTTTTTTTTGAAGTGGTATTTTTTGCAGTTGACAAGAGCTTTTCACCAACACATAAGCTACACTTAACCATTATTCCTTTCTCCTTTTCCTCGACTATTTCAAAATAATAAGAATACTTCCATCACAGTAATGTAATCCCTAGTTTGCCATCTCCGCTTCTGACCAGCTTCTGTTCCCGCTGCTCGCACGTATGAGTGCACGATTCTACGTGACTACGTTCATTTTAATTCAGTATTTTTTTTTTTTATGCAAAATAATTTAACTGAAAAGTAACTCGCATTACTTTTTTAAAAAGTAACTTGGATATTAGTGTGTAAATTTATAAAGTAACTCGCTACTTTACTCGTTAATCCAGAAAAGTAATAATATTACGTAACGCACGTTACTTGTAACGCGTTACCCCCAACACTGTCACTTAGTGATTACTTCTTGATACATTTTTATTTATTCCAGGACTTGCTAAACACAGGTCACATAGTTTTGAACTAATTCAACCAGTATAACTATTAGTCGGCATCCTGCAATATCACATTTAATGATATATAGTTTAAAACTGCTATTTTATCTAATTTCCATTTTCATACATGCACTATTCCAATCAGGAAATCATATGACAGCAGCACAATTTGAGGTGGATGGGCTACAACAATAGAATACAACATAATTTTCTTCACCTGTCAGCCTGGACAGCTGAAGATTTAAAAAAAAAAAAACCTGGTTTATTTTCAGTCTTTAGCTATCAAGTTTCTGTAAATCTGTGCTCATTTACTTAATGTCAACAGTCTGCAACAATCGCTCAGGACTACAGATTGCATTTGATCACCATCACTGCACGCCTCAACAAAGTTAACTATAATAAATGGACATTCAGTGCCACCCAGATAAGGATGGGTTCCCTCTTGAGTTTGGTTCCACTCAAGGTTTCTTCCATTTCGGGGAGTTTTTTCTTGCCACAGTCACCACCAGCTTACTCATTAGGGACAAACTTACAATTATAAAGAGCAATTTATTCATTCTTTTTTACTGCATTGTCTGTGTAAACCTGCTTTGAGACAGTGTCCTGTGTTAAAAGTGCTATACAAATAAAATAATTAAATTGAATAATTTAATTGATAGTGCTTAATAAAGCAATGAATAAATAAATACCATCTTTCCCTACTTCAAGCCCATTGTGGGTATTGTCAGCAGGTCCAGACTAACCTTGCGAGCTCTTGTATATTGGACACTCAGTTTTTTGCCAATCCAAAAGAAAAGATCAAGTAATGTTTTATGCATGATGTTTTTAAATGTTAAACGCTTCTACTACCATCTTAGTCATTTTGTATAAAGACAGTGCTATAATGTAAGTTCATCTGTATCTGTATATCGTTAGCGCTGTAAATAAAAAATAGAGACCTTAACCCTATTGAACACCTTTGGGAAGAATTGGAATGCTGACTTAAAATTTAAATATCTAGTGGCTGTCCAGCTTTATTCAATTATCAAGAAACTTCTTATGGCCTGGTTTCATAAGTGTTAATTTCAACACTCACAGGCTATATGGACAAAAGTATTGGGACACCTGACTTTTACAGCTATTTGTAGCTATCCCTATTACCACAAAGTTGGAGGCACACAATTGTATAGGATGTCTTTGAATGTGGTCTTTGACAGTCACTGCACTTTCCATAACTTCTAAAGATTAAACATATTAGTAGCTATAGGTTTTTGAAAATGATTTGAAAAGAAACAGTGCCTAACTTCTTTCTCTTTTTTATTTTCTTTCTCTCTCTATCTCTCAATCTCACTCAGTATGTCCCTCCAGACCTGTGCATCTGTAACTTTGTGTTGGAACAGTCACTGTCAGTCCGGGCACTGCAAGAGATGCTGGCCACAACCGGGGAAAATAATGAAGTGAGTACACAACATGTCAGATGTCTATTATAGTTTTCATGATATATAAATTAACATTTCTTTAAATTATCCTTACGGCTTCCTCAAACTGTGACTACAAAGTTGAAGGTACACAATTATAAGATATTTTTGGATTCAGTAGCATTAAACTTTCTCGTCATTTGAACTAGGAGACTAAAACATATATACATACATATATATAAAAGCGCTCTCAATCAGTTTAACATGTTTCAAAGTCGGTAAACGTGGTTTTCAAAGAATGTTCTTGTCTATTAAACAAATGGAATAAAGGACATAGAAAAAACACAGGTTCCCATAACTTCTCTTTCTTTCCACTGAGCCTGTTGCTCAAACAGACAAGCCTGTTTACATTTTCAGATGACAGGGCAGCTTATAAAAATACTCTTGTAGATGTTTTTAAGTAATTATGGTGTTTTAAATTATGCAAATCATCAGAACACCACACAAAACTTTAATTGCTACTTTAATTGCCGGATGTGTGCATCATGGCGGATTTTGGTGCTTGATTTAAGACTTTGTGCATCAGTAAATCTGATCTCAATTCATTTTTATTTGTATAGCGCTTTTAACAGTGAACATTGTCTCAAAGCAGCTTTATACAGATAATGTCTTGATAAAAATGTATATGTTCTTTATAAGTGTAAGTTTGTCCCTGATGAACAAGCCGGTGGCGACTGTGGCAAGGAAAAACTCCCCAAGATGGCATTAGGAAGAAACCTTGAGAGGAACCAGACTCAAGAGGGAACCCATTCTCATCTGGGTTGCACCGAATGTCCATTATTTACAGATAAACGATGTTGCAGGGTACAGTGATGACCAGAGCAAACTGTAGTCCTGAGTCAGTGTAGCAGACTGTTGACATTAACTACAGTCCAAATCCATCCTCAAAGCTCCCGTTCTTACTCCGTAATTTCATGGAACCCCAGTTATGGCAGCATAACTAAAAGGAGAACCAGAAGGTAACACAGCCATGAGGGATCTCTGGGATAAGAGACGACCCACCACACCACTGGCAACAAACCTGAGTGAACGTGTGAGAGTGAGGGGACGAGAGCATACAAATATCCCAGTTCACTGAACACTCTATATCCATGATCCCTCCAGATCTGCTCTTTTACCTAAGAAAAATCTACTGATAAAATATTAGACTTGAACACTGAGACTGTGTCTGAGTCCCGAACACTGATTGGAAGGCTGTTCCATAACTGTGGGGCTTTATAAGAGAAATATCTGCCTCCTGCTCTAGTCTTCATTATTTGATGTACCAACAAATTGCCTGCACCTTTTGCTCTAAGTAGGTGTGGTGGATCATATTGTTACAGAAGTTCACTCAGACACTGCAGTGCGAGACCTTTAAGTGCTTTATACGTCAGTAGTAGTATTTTATAATCAATGCGACATTTAATTGGGAGCCAGTGTAGACTGATTAAAACGGGTGATATGGTCATATTTTTTTTTATCTAGTAAGGACCCTTGCTGCTGCATTCTGCACTAACTGAAGCTTATTTATGCACTTACTTGAACACCTGTTAGATTTTTATCATGCCCAAACAAAACTTAATTCTTGGAGAGGTTTTCCATATGAACTGCGATGCACGGGGTGCCTTTCTGATATCAGGGAAGAATCACACAGCACACAGAATGGAGCAATGTTCTTCTTCGGTTTATTGCAGGCAGCAGACCCGTATATATACACACATTGGAAATAAAGCTTGACCTAAAGCTGTTTCGTGTTTAGTCCAGAGGATATACTAGCCGGAGATGTGTGAGCCCAGATAAAGACTTCCTGTTTACCTTACATACGAAAATCGTAAATATTCTATAGACACTGAACAGACAAAGGAATGTGTGAACCAGTGTGAGAATCATCTTAACACTAACAATGGCCACTTTAAATCATTTATGATTTAGCATCACACACCAAAACATAGGATGTTCTCCCTGGGAACAGAATCGGTGACATAAGCTGCAAATGAAAAGATAAAGATAAAGACAAACAAAAACATACAGATTTCATTTTATTCTGTCCCTACATGCATATAATCCTTCATCATCACCACTCCAATCGAGGCCTTTATGGCCTGTCTTACCATCGTCATCAAACATCGTCATGGCAACATACAAAGTACAATTCCAACAATCAATACAAGAATCAATCCTAAAACAAAAGTGTTCAACACTCGTAAACAAATTCTTAATCTTCTCAAAAAAACTTTGTTCAGCAGTTGTTTCACGTTCTCCAAGACGTCGAGAGGCTTCAGTGATGTTCCTCAGTACTTGTTCAATAATATGACAATCAGCATCATTATCAGGTCTATAGGTACAACAGGTAGATCCTACAACAGCACATACTCTACCTTGAATAGTAGTGAGTTGATCTAAAACCATTTTGAAGGGCAGTTAATCTCAAACCTCGAAGTTCCACTCTAATTCCTTGCATCATAGCTGTGGTGGCATTCATGAAAGAGATTAACTCATACCGGGTTACCTCAACTTCTATCATCAGATTAACCACACCAACAGATGGAAAAAGAGATTCAAAAAACTTTTCTGCACTTTTCCAAAGAGTTCCTTAGGGACGGATTATCTCTAGATATTGAACTAAATGTTTCTCCTAAACTCCTTTTAGACCTTTTATGACTTGTAATAGGCCTTACGATCTTGTAGCTGAATCAGTGCACACACTCCAGACCAGTCACTTGGGAGAGTTGTATACACCGTGTGTCCGCATATCCAATACCAATCTTTGGCAGCCAGAGTCCCCTGTAAACCTGGTATGCGCTCAAACATACAGTTACTCTGGCAGTTAGCCAATATCCTGGCAAAGGTTATATGTCCTGCCAGAGCCTGCCTTTCATTTTGTTGGGCAGATATACATACACGGCAGTTCCTATTAGAATAATTAAGGGGTCGAGTGGGTTCAGACTTAACTAAACCAGAAGTGGACTGAAAACCTCCAGCGGCATCTAAATCTCTAATTCTAGCACAGAACTGATCTACCGATTTCTCGAGCTATCTGTTTGTCGTAATGCGAATCAGTTGTGCCTGAGAAGCTTTCATGTTATTCAAACAAGTATTTATAAACAACACATTGTGTGTATCATCGGTTGGCAGTTTAGAATCATTCTTCCATTCTGCTTTAAAATGCACCACAAAGGCAGATGGCGTTTCTTTAAAACCCTGCTTAGTGTTGTCTGCATGTGAAATGTTACGCTTGGATGCTATTCTGTTATCCAGAAAATCCTTTAGCTCATTATACAGCGGGGAAAATAAGTATTTGACACATCAGCATTTTTTATCACGAAGGGGATTTCTAAGTGGGCTATTGACACAAAATTTCCACCAGATGTAGCCATCAAGCCAAATATTGAATTCATACAAAGAAATCAGAACATTTAAGTATACAAGTTGAGTCATAATAAATAAAGTGAAATGACACAGGGAATAAGTATTGAACACACTTTATTTAATACTTTGTAGAAAAGCCTTTGTTCGTGATTACAGCTTCTAGACGCCTCTTGTATGGTGAGACCAGTCGTCTGCATTGCTCAAGAGTGATTCTGGCCCATTCTTCCACACAAATGGTCTTTAAATCTTGAAGGTTCCTTGGGCCTCTTTTATGAACTTTGATCTTCAGCTCTCTCCATAGATTTTCTATGGGATTTAGGTCAGGTGATTGACTGGGCCATTCAAGCAACTTGATTTTCTTTCTTTGAAACCACTTCATTGTTTCCTTGGCTTTGTGTTTGGGATCATTGTCTTGCTGAAATGTCCACCCTCGTTTCATTTTCAGCTTTCTGGTAGACGGCAGCAGATTTTTATCCAGAATGTTCCGGTACATTTCTCCATTCATCCTGCCTTCAATAATATGAAGTCTGCCAGTACCCCTTGCTGAAAAGCAGCCCCAAACCATGATGCTTTCACCCCCAAACTTAACTGTTGGTATGGTGTTCTTGGGGTGGTGGGCAGTGCCATTTCTTCTCCAAACATGGTGTGTAGAATGACTGCCAAAAAGTTCAATTTTGCTTTCATCTGACCATACTATAGTCTCCCAATAATCCACAGGCTTCTCCAAATGCTCTTTCGCAAACTTTAACCGAGCCTCAACATGCTTTTTGTTCAGCAATGGAGTCTTGCATGGTGAGCGTGCATGGATGCCATGGCGGTTCAGTGCATTGCTTATAGTTTTCTTTGAAACAACAGTACCTGCTGATGCAAGGTCTTCCTGAAGTTCTGCCCGAGTGGTTCTTGGCTCTTGGCGAACTCTCCTGATTATTCTTTGGACTCCTTGGACAGGGATCTTACGTGGAACACCTGATCGTGGCCGGTTTATGGTGAACTGATGCTCTTTCCATTTCCGGATAATGGCCCCCACAGTGCTCACAGGAACATTCAGCATTCTGGAAATGCGCCTATAACCATTCCCATCAAAATGCTTTTCAACGATAAGATTACGAAGATCTTGAGAGAGTTCTTTGCTTTCACCCATCATGAAGCCTTTCCTGTGTACCTCCTGGGTAATGAGAAGCCTTTATAGGCCATCAATTAGGACTAAAGCAGCTGATATCAATTAGTACTGATAGGGTGCAGGGTTTCTCTCTCAATACTGGCAGATTTCAGGTGATCTCCTGGCTTTCTATGCCATTTTGCACCTTGTTATCTTCATGTGTTCAATACTTATTCCCTGTCATTTCACTTTATTTATTATGACTCAATTTGTATACTTAAATGTTCTGATTTCTTTGTATGAATTCAATATTTGGCTTGATGGCTACATCTGGTGGAAATTTTGTGTCAATAGCCCACTTAGAAATCCCCTTACTGCTAAAAATGATGTGTCAAATACGTATTTTCCCCGCTGTATACCTTACATACTAACATCATAAATATTCTATAGACACTGAACAGACAAAGGAATGTGTGTGAACAGTGTGAGAACGATCTTAACACTAACAACACCCATACAGTTAAGCGTTACATTAGTCTAATCTATAGTTAATAAAAGCATGGACTAGTTTTTCTGCATTCTGCAATGACATCATATTTCAAATTTTAGCAATATTTCTAAGGTGAGAGAAGTAATGGTAATCCTGTTAATATTATTCATGTGATCCTCAAAGGAAAGACTAGGGTCAATAATCACACCAAGGTCTTTGACTGCTGTACACAATGAGAAACACCATCCAGAGATGCTATGTAATTGGAAAGTTTACTTCTAGCTGCATGTGGTCCTAGTAAAAGTACTTCCGTCTTATCTGAGTTGAGCAGAAGAAAGTTATCAAGCATCCACTGTCTAATGTCATTTACACACTCCTCAACATTTTTTAAGATGACCTCTCATCTGGCTTTGCTGAAATATACAGCTGTGTATCATCAGCATAGCAATGGAAGCGAATAATATTTTCATGTATAATTTCACCCAGAGTCAGCATACATAAAGAGTAAAGCAGTGGGCCTAAGACAGACACCAAACTCACATCAACAAACCATTTACATCAAAAAACTGACAGCGATCAGTCAAATGAGACCTAAGCCAGGAGAGAGCTGTTCCCTTTATTCCAACAATGTTCTCAAGGCTAGCAAGCAGGATAGTATGATCAATGGTGTCAAAAGCTGCACTAAGGTTGAGCAAAACAAGTAAAGAGACCGTGAAATCTGGCCAATAGGCAAGACGTGACGTCATCGGCGGGCGACGTCGCTTAAACCAGGAAACTACAAAATGGCTGTGCGGTGGTAGCGACAATAGCTTCTGCTTGTCCAGGTAAGCGCTTTGTGTGTGTATCTGTGCAGTCATGAGCTTACATGCAGGCAGAATTCTGATGTGTTCGGTGGTTCCTTCTCCCGGTGCGTGTAAAGTCAAGTCAAGTCAAGTTTATTTGTATAGCGCTTTTCACAACAGACATTGTCTCAAAGCAGCTTTACAGAAATCAACAGTCAAGGTGAATTGTGTGTATTTGTCCCTGATGAGCAAGCCGTGGCGACTGTGGCAAGGAAAAACTCCCTTAGATGTAATGAGGAAGAAACCTTGAGAGGAACCAGACTCAAAAGGGGAACCCATCCTCATTTGGGTGACATCAAGAGTTTGATCATAAATCTTACAACAATACAGAACACTGGAGAGTGAGAACTAACATGAGCACTGGAGTATAAGATTATAAGTAAATGTTCTTTCTACAGTCTTTGGTATAAAAGTATAAAAGTAGGAGCTACTGAGCTCAACATTTGTGATCATCATAGATCCAGCATCAGCTTCTCCATGCCATAGCCTTTAAACACTCCAGGAGGTCCAATGCCACACATTTAGTGGGATCCAATTGGCACTCGTACGTCTGTAGATGGTTCGGGATGTTTGCGAGTTCGACATCTACTTCCCATGATCATCCATAGGTCCATAATCTTCACGAGGTGGGACGTGACTGGAGCTGGCCAAACCTCAGAAAGCCTCGGGATGGGGAGAGAAAGAGAAGCAGTGGAGAGCAATTAGCGTAGCTGCTGTTCATGATATTAACAGCACACGTTGATAATGTGCATGTGATCATATGTTCTGGAGCACAAGGTTATGATGTGATGTGTGTTATGTGTAGGCTTTGCTAAAAAGATATGTTTTTAATCTGCACTTAAACTGGGAGAGTGTGTCTGAACCCCGAACACTGTCAGGAAGACTATTCCAGAGTTTAGGAGCTAAATGTGAGAATGATCTACCGCCTTTAGTGGACTTTGCTATTCTAGGAACTACTAGAAGCCCAGAGTTTTGAGATCTCAGGGAGCGTGACGGATTGTAGCATGTTAAAAGACTGGAGAGATATATGGGAGCCAAACCATTTAGTGCTTTATAGGTGAGTAGTTTGAAGTCTATTCGAAACTTAACAGGAAGCCAGTGTAGGGACGATAAGATTGGGGTTATGTGGTCATATTTTCTTGACCTAGTAAGAACTCTTGCTGAGGCATTCTGAACTAACTGAAGCTTGTTTATTAATGATGCAGGACATCCACCTAGTAATGCATTACAGTAGTCTATTCTGGAGGTCATGAACGCATGGACGAGCTTCTCTGCATCGGATATGGATAACATGTTTCTTAGCTTAGAAATATTTCTAAGGTGAAAGAAGGCTGTTTTTGTTACTTGGTTAATATGATTTTTAAAAGATAAGTTGCTGTCTAAAATAACTCCCAGGTCTTTTACCGTTGAACTAGTGGTTACAGAACATCCGTCTAAATGCAGGTTGAGATGCTGGACCTTCTGTGTACTGGTTTTTGGGCCAATGAGCAAAATCTCCGTCTTATCAGAATTTAATAGCAGAAAGTTATGGGTCATCCAATCTCTTATTTCCTTAACACACTCAGTTATCCGAGCTAATTGACCTGTATCGCCTGGTTTAGAGGAGATATATAGCTGGGTATCATCAGCATAACAATGGAAGCTAATTCCATACCTTCTAATAATATTTCCTAATGGAAGCATGTATATTGTGAAAAGCAGGGGTCCTAGAACTGACCCTTGTGGCATGCCATAATTTACTAGTATTAGCCTGGATAGCTCTCTATTTAAATCTACGAAATGGTAACGATCAGACAGGTAGGATTTAAACCAGCTTAATGCCTGTCCCTGAATGCCGATGTAATTCTGTAGGCGATCGAGGAGGAGATCATGGTCTATAGTGTCGAATGCAGCACTAAGATCTAGTAAAACTAATAGGGAGATGTACCCTTGGTCTGAAGCTAAAAACAGGTCATTAGTGATTTTAACTAGAGCAGTTTCTGTGCTATGATGGGGCCTAAAACCTGACTGAAACTCTTCAAAGATATTGTTCTCTTGCAAGTGGGAACATAACTGGGCAGCAACAATCTTTTCTAAAATCTTAGACATAAATGGGAGATTTGAAATGGGTCTGTAATTCAATAGCGTGTTTGGATCCAGATTAGGTTTTTTAATGAGGGGCTTAATAACTGCTAACTTGAGGGATTTAGGGACGTGACCTAACGATAGTGAGGAGTTAATAATATTGAGAAGAGGCTCACTAGCTGTATATAACACTTCCTTCAGTAGTTTAGTGGGAATTGGATCTAACTGACATGTTGTTGATTTAGCTTTGATAATAACATCATACAGCTCTTCCTGTCCTATACATGTAAAACAGTGTAGTTGTGGGGTTGTAGGTAAGACTGTGTCAGGAGATGCTGTCAGAGGTTGAACTGCCACAATTGTTTTTCTAATGTTATCTATTTTTTCAGTGAAGAAATTCATAAAGTCTTCACTACTAAACTGTGATGGAACACATTTTTCAGATCCCTGATTTGTAGTTAGTTTAGCTACTGTACTGAAAAGGAACCTGGGATTGTTTTTATTTTCTATGAGTTTGCTCAGGTGTTCAGCTCTAGCAGCTTTTAGCGCCTGTCTGTAGCTGAGCATACTGTCTTTATACGCAATTCTAAATACCTCCAATTTAGTTTTCCTCCATTTTCTCTCCAGATTATATGCTGTTCTCTTGAGGGCATGTGTATGACTATTATACCAAGGTGCAGGTGCTTGTTCTCTAACCTTTTTTAACTGGATGGGGGCAACAGTGTCTAATGTGCTAGTGAGGATACGGTCTATGTTGTTAGCCATTTCATCAAGATTATTAGTAGTTATGGGTTTAGTGAGAAACTGAGATAAATCAGGCAGGTTATTTATGAATCTGTCCTTAGTGGTCGGAACAATAGTCCTACCAAGTCGATAGCGTGGTGAAACACGGCTAATCTGCTCTACCGGTAGTGTGTACAGTATAAGATAATGGTCTGTGATGTCATCACTCTGAGGTAAAATATTTATATCAGTGACGTCTGCTCCGTGGGATATTATTAAGTCTAGTGTGTGGTTAAAACGGTGAGTTGGTCTGGTGACGTTTTGTTTAACTCCAAAAGAGTTTAATAAGTCGACAAAAGATAATCCTAGAGCATCGTTTACATCATCTACATGAATATTAAAATCTCCTACAAGCAGCACTTTATCAAAATTGATCAATAGGTCTGAAAGAAAACAAGCAAACTCTTGAAGAAAATCAGCGTAGGGCCCTGAGGGTCTGTACACGGTGACCAGAGCGAGTTTTCTATGCATGTTTGAAAGTACAATTTTAAGAACGAGCACTTCAAATGATTTAAAACTGAATCTTAATCTCTGACTAACATTAAGAGAGGCACTATAAATGGTTCCTACACCACCCCCACGAGCAGTCTGACGGGGCTCATGCTTATAAACATATCCTGACGGTGTAGACTCGTTTAGACCCATATAATCACCTGGTTTAATCCAGGGCTCAGTGAGACAGAGTGCATCGAGATTATTATCTGTGATCATCTCATTTACAATCAGTGCTTTGGGTGCAAGTGATCTAATGTTTAAAAGACCAAACTTTAGAACTTTGTTGCGTTTGTTTATCTGGCATTTTTCAGTTTTAACTGTAATAAGATTATTTCTGGATCTTGTGTATTTAATTCTTGGTTTTGCTACACGAGGAATAGATATGGTTTCTATAAGCTGGACTGTGTGCTCACTCGCAACTATTTGGTCTGTTGTATGCGTGTTCTCATAGTCGTAAATTTCCTGATGTCTTACCAGTCAGATGGTGTGAAGTATCCTAGAGATGTTATCTGATAGCACTGCTGCTCCAACTCTGCTGGGGTGCAGGCCATCAGGGCGGAAGAACCTAGGACGCTCCCAGAAACAGTTCCAGTTATTAACAAAGAGAAGTTTGTGCTCTCGACTCCATGACTGTAACCATTCATTTAGTGCTAAAAGTCTACTAAACTTCTCAGCCCCTCGCTGGTAAGTGGGAAGAGGTCCTGACACTATGATCCTCGTTGTGGGTGATGTGCTGCGTACCGTCTCCACCAGGATCCTGAAGTCCCTCTTTAAGATCTCCGTTTGCCTCAGCCGGGTGTCGTTCGCTCCAGCATGGAGAACAACCGCTCCGAAGTTCTCGTTCAGGATCGCGGGTACCTGAGCAGCGACATCGAGAACACGAGCACCAGGAAAACAGCGAGTGTGCAACTAACCTTTAGCTCCTGTAGCGCGGACATGCCGGACGATGGAATCTCCGAGAATCACAGTGTCGCGTTCCGTCTCGCGGAGAGGGGCGAAGCGGTTCTCGGTCGAGATCTCGAAGGCCGGTGGTGGCGGGGGAGACGTCCTCGACCGGGGCTTGGCTTGTCTCTTCCGCCGCTGCCGCATCCAGGGTCCGTGTTGCACCGGTGCCGGAGTTGTAGGTGCACTGGGCCTGGGCAGAGAAGCACGCGGAGTTGAGGTGCTGGGAGCGTTAGGTTCAACCCTGGAATTTACCTGGGACGAGTGCGCGTCCGCCCGGGATGTTTCCAGCGCCGCTTTCCGCTCTCGCAGCCGGGCATGCTTTGCATGCAGCTCGCGAATTTGTTTCTCCAAAGCCTCCATCTCCAACTCCACCGTTTGCAACTCGAAAGAGTCCTCTCCTGCGCTCGAATGCAGACACACAACCGGCATAGTGCTTATAATCACGAACAGAGTTAAGATACAGAGATATGAGTGAGAGGCAATGAATATAGTCAACACTAGTGATAGTCGAGTTAATAAACTACAGGCACAAGTCAGGAAGACAAAAACAATTTAGGATTATTAAAAGAGAAAAAAGGATAGGTAAATAGTAAAGTTTGTTTGAAAAACGCCGAGAGAAATACAAACACGGAACTCGCGGCAAACAAGTCAAACACAGGAAGCTCCGTATTTCTTCCTCTGAGGAGAGCGCTCTCCCTCACAGCTCGGTCCCACTTTGCCGAGGCTAGCGACGGCAGTGGTCGTGTGGCTCACAGGCCGACCTGGCAGAAGGCGTGGAGTCGGACGAGTCCTCTCCAGCCTCCTCTGCCGGGTTGAGCACCTGCTCTCTCGGGGAAGCACGCCTGGCGGCTGCTTCTTCTCACAGTGCGAGCAGCGTCTCGCCTTCCGAGGAGAAAGGGATGATGGACGCTAGCGAGCCTGTGGACTCCTCACAGTCTGTGCTGTGCGAAGTGCTCCTTGAGGTCGTGACACGGTTGTGTCCATGCTCGAGCCAGCTTGGCCGGCCGAGGAGCAGAAGCAGCGCGCACCCAGTGAGGTGGATGAGCGTTTCCTGTGCCCCGTGTCACAGCCTCAGCGCCTTCCCCGACCTGCACACCGAGGTGTCCAGGTCCTGGGAGACCCGTCTGCAGCGCGTGCTTCTCCCAACGATCCTTGCTGTACGCGAATGTAGTTGGGGCTAAAGAGTGTGGCTACGGGACGATGCCGCATGTGAGAGAGACGCTAGCTAGCTATCTCTTCCCAGGTGGTGCATCACTGAAGGCTTCGGTATGCCTACAAAAAGCCACTTTGGCTCTAGTAGGTAGGGCTACGCAGCAGGTCAGGCTGCGGGTTGCCTCCACACGATGAGTGTGTTGCAGGCATACCAGGCTGGCCTGCTATGAGAGATGGCGAGCGCTTACCTTCTGAATGGCCCGGTGGCCCCTCCTGGCCTGATCTGGTGAAGCTGTAGGTAAGAGCGATTGCCGGCGGGTCCAGGAGACCGCGGCAGCGTTTCAGTGGTACTTCCCCACTGCTCCCGTTGGCCTGCTCGGCGGCAGCCTCGGCCTGGTACGTCCAGTCACCGCAAAGCCCAGAATGAGAGCGTTGCTACCCAGTCCCTGCGGAGAGGACCCCTGGTGATGCTTTAGGCCCAAGGAGGGGCTGGCCGACCTGAGGATCATCCTTGCCTCTAATAAAGGGCCATGGTGCGGTACACAAGTCCTTACATCTTGGAGGGCGGTGTACACCTCATGCTATGGTGCCCGTCCCTTCCCAGCACCACTGGGAGGCCGGTTTGTTAGCCCTGCCACAGGATGTGTTTCAGGGCACAGCCTTCCTACAGCGGTTTACTCCCTCTATTTCCGCCTGAAAGATCGCTGCAGGTGGGGGAGGACCGCCGCCTCTCAGGAGGCCCCGACGGCTGCAGAGCACTGCTCCTGCCGATTGGAGACAGGAGGCTGGTTTGTTAGCCCTGCCACAGGATGTGTTTCAGGGCACAGCCTCCCTCCAGCGGTCTGCTCCCTCTATTTACACCCGAAAGATCGTTGTGGATGGGGGAGACCCGCCGCCTCTCAGGAAGCTTCAACGGCCGCAGTACGCTGCTCCAGCCATTTGGGTTCAGGAGCTGGCCGACCTGAGGATCATCCTTGCCTCTAATAAACGGGCAGAAAGATCGCTGAGGATGGGGGAGATCCGCCGCCTCCTAGGAGGTGTCATTGGCTGCAGAACACCGCTCCAGCCACTCTAAGTGGGTCAGAGGCCAACCCCGAGGGGTTGGTTCCTCTGAGGAACTTTCTGTCAGCCTGGGAGGGGCTGCCAGAGGTCTCTTTGTGGGTCCTGCGTACTGTAGAGAAGGGCTACGTGATTCAGTTTGCGTCTTCTCCTCCCCTGTTCAACAGGATGTGTCCCACCCTGGTGGGACCCAAACAGGCTCTGGTCCTGGAACAGGAGGTGCGCACTCTCCTGAAAAAGCGGGCCATCGAGGTGGGTCCACCCCTCAGTCAGAGAGTCAGTCTACTACAGCCCGTACTTCGTTGTTCTGAAGAAGGATGGTGGGTTGCGTCCCATTCTAGATCTCCATTCCTTGAACCGCTCACTTATGAGGCTCAGGTTCGGAATGCTCACTCTCAAAGAGGTCGTGTCTCAGATCAAGTGTAAGGACTGGTTTGTCACGATAGATCTGAAGGACAAATACTTCTACGTGGCCATCCTTCCCGCACACAGGAGGTTCCTGAGGTTTGCTTTCGGGGGCAAAGCTTACCAATATCGGGTCCTCCCGTTTGGCTTATCACTCTCACCCCGTACCTTCACAAAGTGTGTGAACGCACCACTGACCCCACTGCGGCTCCAGGGCATCCGCATTTTGAATTAGATTGACGATTGGTTGATATTAGCTCGATCAGAGCTCCAGCCAGTTCGACATCGAGATGTTGTTCTCGCCTGCATGAAGGAACTGGGGCTAAGAGTGTACTTTCTCCAGCGCAGAGAATCACTTTTTCTGGGCGTGGTGAGGGACTCGGCCAGGTTGCGGGCACGGTTGTCTCTCGCCTGGATCGAAGTCATCCTCACTACAGTCAGGAGGGTAAGAGAAGTCCAGTCACTCACTGTGAAGCAGTTCCAGAGGCTGCTGGGTCCAGTGTGATTCCACTCAGCCTCCTCCATATGAAACCCCTCCAGTGGTGGCTCCGGGGCAGAGGGTTCTCCCGGAGAGGGAATCCATATCCATACCTTTAAGGTCTCGTTTATTTCTATAGCGCTTTTCACAACAGACATTGTCTCAAAGCAGCTTTACAGAAATCAACAGTCAAGGTAAATGGTGTGCATTTGTCCCTGATGAGCAAGCCGTGGCAACTGTGGCAAGGGAAAACTCCCTTAGATGTTATGAGGAAGAAACCTTGAAAGGAACCAGACTCAAAAGTGGAACCCATCCTCATTTGGGTGACATCAAGTGTTTGATCATAAATCTTTCAACAATGAACACTGGAGAGTGAGAACTAACATGAGCACTGGAGTGTGTGATTATAGATAATGTTCTTTCTACAGTATTATACAGTCTTTATGGTTATAAAACTAGGAGCTACTGAGCATAAAATAGCTCAGTAAAATAGCTCATAAAATAGCTCAACATTTGTGATCATCACAGATCCAACACCAGCTTCTCTATGCCAGAGCCTTTAAACATTCCAGGAGGTCCAATGTCAAAACTCCACACATGTAGTGGGATCCAGTTGGCACTGGTACGTCTCTAGATGGTTCGGGATGTTTGCGAGTTCGGCATCTACTTCTTTAAAGGTCCATAATCTTCATGATGTGGGACGTGACTGGAGCTGGCTGTTTATGATATTAACAGCACAAGTTGATAATGTGCATGTGATTAGATGTTCTGGAGCACAAGGTTATGATGTGAGACGTATGTTATGTGTAGGCTTTGCTAAAAAGATAAGTTTTTAATCTGCACTTAAACTGGGAGTCTGAGCCCCGAACACTGTCAGGAAGACTATTCCAAAGATTAGAAGCTAAATGTGAGAATGATCTACAATACGGCGGTGGTCTCTTATATCAACCACCAGGGGGGGTCTCCGGTCTTGCCCCTTGTACAAGCTGGCACGAGAGGTCCCCCTGTGGTCCCAGGACAAACTCTTCTTGCTGAGAGGGGTTTACATCCTGGGACGGTTAAACTGCAGAGCAGATGCCCTGTCGAGACAATGGCCGAGGCCTGGGGAATGGAGACTCCACCCCGATAGGGCTGGATGCCATGGTGCAGTCGTGGCCGAGGCTACACCTGTATGCCTTCCCCCTGATCGCGCTGCTCTCGGATGTTCTGGAGAGAGTTCCCCGTGGTTAAACGGGAGGACCCGGTATTGGTAAGCTTCGCCTCCGAAAGCAAACCACAGGAATCTGTGTGCGGGAAGAACGGCTATGTGGAAGTATGCATCCTTTTGATCTATCGGGACAAACCAGTCCTTTGACTTGATCTGAGACACGACCTCTTTGAGAGTGATCATCTTGAACCTGAGCCTCATGAGTAAGCGGTTCAAGGAGCGGCGATCTAGGATGGGACGCAACCCGCCATCCTTCTTCGGAACAACGAAGTATGGGCTGTAGTAGCCTGACTTTCTGACCGAGGGGGGAACCACCTTGATAGTCCCTTTCCTCAGGAGAGCATGCAACTCCTGTTCCAGGACCAGAGCCTGCTCAGGCCCCACTATGGTGGGACACATCCCGTTGAACCCACTATGGAGGAGAGGACCCGAACTGAATCGAGTAGCCCCTCTCTTTAGTTAGCAGGACCCACTGAGACACCTCTGGCAGCTTTTTGCAGGCTATCAGAAAGTCCTCCAAGCGAACCAACCCCTCGAGGTTGGTCTCTGACCCACTCAGAGTGGCTCGAGCGGTGCCCTGCAGCTGTTGAAGCCTCCTGAGAGGCGGCTAGTCTCCCCCATCCGCAGCGATCTTTTGAGCGGAAATAGAGGAAGTGAATTGCTGGAGGGAGGCTGCGCCCTGAAACACATCCCATGGCAGGGCTAGCAGACCGGCCTCCTGTACCCGAACGGCTGGAGCAGCATACTGCAGCCGTCAGGACATCCTGAGAGGCGGCGGGTATCATCCATCTGCAGCGATCTTTTGGGCAGAGGTGGAGAGAGACACCTGCTGGAGGGGGGCCATGCTCTGAAGCACACCTTGTGGCAGAGCTAACGGCCCCGCCTCCCGGTGGTGCTGCGGAGGGACGGGCACCGTGGAACGAGGTCTACACCGCTCTCCGGGATGTAAGCCATCAGGACTTACGCACCACGGCCCGTTCATTAGAAGCAAGGATGACCCTCAGGTTGGCCGGCTCCTTCTTGGGCCTAGAGCGTCGCCAGGGGCCCAACACTCAGGGGGTGGCAACGCTCTCTTTGGGAGTGGCGGGGAAGTACCATTGAAACGCTGCTGTGGTCTCCTGAACCCGCTGGCGATCGCCCTTACCTACAGCGTCTCCAGAACAGGCCAGAAGGGGCCACCGGGGCACTCAGAAGGAAGCCCTGTCCCTGCTGGAAATCTCAGTGTACAGGGTGAGCCACAGAAGCCCTTCTGTGGCCACTAGGGCTGACATTGACTGACCTACGAATTGGCTCTTCTAGGCAACACCGAAGCCTTCAGCGATGCATCACCTGGGGAGAGATAGCCAGCCGGCATCTCCCCATAGCCGCATTCCCTGAACCCTACTAAATTCGCGCACAGTGAATGTGGTGCAAAGGTATGAGCTGCGTATGGGGTCTTCCAGAACCTAGACACCTCGGTCTGTACAAAACCGAGTCCAAAAAAGTTGGGACACTGTACAAATTGTGAATAAAAACAGAATGCAATGATGTGGAAGTTTCAAATTTTTATATTTAATTCAGAACACAACCTATGGGTGAAATATCTGGACAGCAGGCTGGCCATTTCAGTACCCGGATCCTTCTTCTACGCAGCCCTGATGTTGTAATTGATGCAGTATGTGGTCTGTCATTGTCATGTTGGAAAATGCAAGGTCTTTCCTGAAAGAGACAACGCTTCGCTTTTGCTTGTTCAGGTAAACGCTTTGTGTGTCTATCTGTACAGTCATGAGCTTGCATGCAGGCAGAGTTCCGTCTGAATGTTCCTTCTTGCAAAATAAGTCAGTTTTCATATCAGCTCAAATCTGTCAATAATGTTTTCTAGACATTATTAAAAAAAAAAAAAAACTTTTTATGATGCTGTAGTACATGTAAAACTGACAATCTCTAGCTACATCATGCAGTAATACTTCACGGGCAGTAATATTTCCTTTGTTGTCCTTTGTGCCAGTCTTCAATCTATGGCAAACTTTTTTTTTATTTTTTATCTCAGACTGATAGACTGTAATATACTATGTTTCTTCATGGTGATAGGAAAACCCCAGACAACTGGCCCTTAAGGATATTTTGACCAATTATCTATGCATTATTATACCTTATTTCTTTTCAAAGCTGCTTTACTACCTATTAGGGCACTGAGGACTATTACACAAGTTGAATATCATTTTTATAGTCACAGGACATGTATACTTACTAGACAATTTAAAAGGAATACCTGTTCATTTATTCAATTATACAATTTGCTAATACAATGACATTTACATTTGCGGCATTTAGCAGATGCCCTTATCCAGAGTGACGTACAAAAGTGCTTTGAGTCTCTAGCAATGAATAAATCTACACTGGTACGCCAGATTACAAACTTAATATAAATATAACTCTAACTCTTGAATTCTACAAAGCAAACTTGGAAAGTGCTAATTTAGGTGTTTCAGGAAGAGGTAGGTCTTCAATCGTTGCTTGAATATAGTCAGGGACTCAGCTGTATGGACATCTAGGGGAAGTTCATTCCACCACCTTGGTGCCAGAACAGAGAAGAGCCTTGAAGTATACTTACATCTCATTCTGAGAGAAGCTAATAATATGGCTGCAGCACAGTAAAAAAACTCATGAAGATACAGGTCAAAAGCTTTAATTCATAGTCACATTAAACATCAGACTGTGTTCTATCTACCGGTTTCGCGGCACGCACTTCTGATTCCGCGGCACGCACTTCCGGGTCGGCGGCCAGCTTGCGGTTTTTCTCGTGCCTCCCGGTATTTAAGGACAACCAAGATTTTAGCTCTGGGCCAGATCATCTTACCGGCTCCCTAGCTCCTGAGATTACTCTTGCCTGCTCTGGTTTCTGATCCTGTTTCTGATCCTGTTTTGCTCTGCCTCCCTAGTTACCTGTTTTGGACTGTTTTTTGGTTTGTGTTTTTACTGTGCCCTGTATTGCTTAGTTTGCCAGTTTATGTATTTTTTTTTTGCACTGTTTTGGATTTTGGTTTTGGTTCTCCCTGCATCGCCCTGTTTGCTTCTGTTTTTGACCCTGGACTGTTTTTGGACTGTGTTTTTGCCTTTGCCCCATTGCTCAGTCCGATTACTTTTTATTAAAGCCTGTTTTTGCCTAACTCCTTTTCGAGTCCTGCATTTGGGTCCTCCTATCCACTCAACCAGTCACACCCGCACCTGCCTCTCTGACACAGATAAACAAAATATGATCTCCATTACTCTGATCATGGCATGATTGGGGGCATTTGAGCATTTCAGAAACTGCTGATCCCCTGGAGTTTGGGTGCATAATAGTCTCTAGGGGCAATCCTTGTGACAGTACTCCTCTTGTTGATGAGAGAGGGAAATAGTCCAAATGTTGCCTGGTAAACTGTACCTAGTTTATAAATCCATGTTTATGCACTGTGATGCTGAAATATGATTGGATCATTAGATATGTGCATGATTTGGCATGTGTACATTCGTTCTTAAAAAAAAGTGGCTAGTGAGGGCATAACACCGGTGGCACACTATTTCTGTAATTAAGTAAAAGTACTCCTTTTACATTTCCACTATTAAATGTACTTGGGTATCAAAAGTAATAGTACTGATCAATAAGAACCATGTTTAATAATATATATTTTTTTTTATGTAATTAACAGTCATGGCCAAAAGTTTTGAGAATGACACAAATATTAAATTTCACAAAGTCAGTGGCAATTTGCATATACTCCAGAATGTTATGAAGAGTTATCAGATAAATTGCAATTAATTGCAAAGTCTCTCTTAAACTTAATCCGAAAAAAAAAAAATTCACTTCATTTCAGCTGTCACAAAAGGACTAGCTGACATTGTGTCAGTGATTCTATCATTATCACAGGTGAAAGTGTTGGCAAGGACAAGACTGGAGATCACTCTGTCATGCTGACTGCGATAGAATAAAAGACTGGAAAATTTAAAAGAAGTGTGGCACTTGAAATCATTGTTCTTCCTTTGATAACTATGCTTACCTGCAAATTAAAATGTGTAGTCATCATTGCTTTGCACAAAAAGGGATTCACAGGCAAGGTTATTGCTGCTAGTAAGATTGCACCTAAATCAAGAGGTTCAGTTGTTGATTGAAAAAAGGTTAAAATAAGGCTTCAGGGCCCCCAAGAAAGTAAAGCAAGTGCCAGGACTGTCTCCTAAAGTTGATTCTGCTGCGGCATCGGGGCACGACCAGTACAGAGCTTGCTCACGAACAGCAGCAGGCAGGTGTAAATTGCATCTGCATGCACAGTGAGGTGAAGACTTTTGGAGGATGGTATGGAGTCAAGAAGGGCAGCAAAGAAGCCACTTTTCTCCAGGAAATACATCAGAAACAGACTGATATTCTGCAAAAGGTACCGGGATAGGACTGCTGAGGACTGGAGTAAAGTCATTTTCTCTGATGAATCCCCTTTCAGATTGTTCAGGGCATCCAGAAGAAAGCTTATCCTGAGGTGAGCATTATCATCAGTCCTTTGTTATGCCAACAGTAAAGCATCCTGACACCATTTATATGTGGGGTTGCTTCTCAGCCACGGAATTGGACTCACCATTTTGCCTAAGAATATATATATATATATATATATATATAATTGTTACATTGTTACATTATTGTTGGTTTACAATTGCTTCGAGAGTCAAAAAGCAAGCAGCAGGACATAATGCAATACTGAAATTAAAGCAGCTGTTTAAAACCAGTGTGCCAACAAGTAAAAGGGATAAACAAGGAACTAATTTTAACATTAAACAGTGTAACAAAACTGTAACTTTGCAACATTAAACATTATTTTCACATTTTTAAAATAATATTGTAATATGATTCCACGGTACAGTAATCAATTTGCACTTTCTCCTGATCTGGAACTTGTAACATGGCATTTAAATCATTGTCCCAAACTGGAGTCAAATGTGAGAATGTCTCTCCCAAAACTCACATATCTAAAAGTAAAAAAAAAAAAGAGAGATAAAACAATAGATATCAACCCTTTTAGGAAGAAATTATACGAGTAAAGTTATGTTTAATAAAAAAATAATAATAATAATTTGATTGTCCCAAAGCTTAGTCAAAAATGCAATGCAGATATCTTTCATATACAGTTAACTAAGTGTGTTTGTCCAATGTTTTTGCATATTTGCAAAAGATATTTCTAGCAAAGTAAAATGAAATGAGTAAAGGAACACATACCTGGGTGATACCACTATTGCGCCAGAGGTCAGCAGGTGATAGTCACTGGTATTTAAACCTTTGCTGGTGCTGCCCCCCCAGCAGGTCGGGTTAGGGTTTTGTTTAAATGATAATCATGGTCTCTGACACCTTTTGGTTAGAGATAGTCCTTAATGGCTTGCTGCCTCTCTCATACTAATTAAATTAAGACTATGATATAGATTGATCCAACTGAAATTCTGAAAGTTGAAGCAGTCTGTAAATTCTTACACACATTATCTGTTAAACATAATACACGTAGCCAGTCGACAGTACATCTTATAATGATTAAAGTTACTAAAAAAAATAATTTTTTAATAGAAAGCGGGAAATTCACACATAACTGCAGCCACGGCAAAACTAGTTATTTATTTGAATAAGACCGTTTAAATCATAAAAATAGTTTAAGTGTAAATGATAAAAAAAAATATAGAAATATCTTATATAGAAATAAATAAAAATGTCATCCAAATATTCCTTGTCACTGGGTCAGTATTGCACAACATATTCCTCTGCCTTCCGCCATTAAGGTTTTTTTGTTTTTTTTGCGCCAGCAAATCGGATATAATGTACAGTATGTAGGTAATTTGATCAGGTTGGTTTCAGATACATTACATTTATGTTATGAAAGAGTAATTTTTTTAGCAATAATAGTTATCTTATAGCATTTTAAATATATCTTATTTGAATTGTTTGCTTATATTCAAGGAAGAGTCTAAATAATTATATTCCCTGCCTTTCCATTTATGCATTTGACAGATCTACATCCAACAGCAAGATCAGCACAAGATTGACCTCTCAAATTACCCTCTAGGATTGTATTAATGTTGAATATTCCCATGATCAAATTCTACATTAACATCTATGTGACACTAGTTTTACATAGTAATTAATTCCATAACTTAACATCTGGTATCTCATATATTGTACTTTAATGTACAATGAATGGTGTTACACAATATATAGTATATGTATCTTACATATGTATAGAAACATTAGATAGTAAATTAAAAACGTTTTCCACGTTTGTACATATACTTTATTATATATGACTCAGGCAACCAATAGAACTTATATGTTCATATATGTTCATGTTCATTAAGTATCATTTTATATATACAGTATGTTCATCTATGGCCATATACCAGATTTCCTTATGTGAGGAAAGTCCTCAGACATTAATCCTATTCAGAACTTGTGGTTAATCCTCAAAAGATGGGTGCACAAAGTAACCCCCACAAACTTTTACAAAATCCAAGCATGAGCTACCATCAGTCAGGATGTGGTGTTAAAGTTTATTGACAGCATACCAGGGTGAATTGCAGAGGTCAAGAAGAGTCAACATTGAAAATATTGATTCTTTGCATAGCTTATTGTAATTGTTAATGAAAGCCTTTGTTTAAAACGTGAAATGTTTGTAATTATACTTCAGTATACAATAGTAACATCTTAGCTCTGAAAACACTGAAGCAGTAGACTCTGTGAAAATTAATATTTGTGTCATTCTCAAAACTTGTCAGGGTACGGCCCACGAGCCGGAAGCGGGAGTAGCTCTATCATGTCTTTATTGAGTGATGTACACACACACAGAAGTCAGAGAGTTACGAACCGTCATGCGGGATAGGTCCGTAATGCGGGGATAACCACGGAACGGGTAGAATCCACGGAACGGAGATATTCCACGGAACAGAGATAATCCGCGGAGCGGAGCGGAGATAGTCCACAGAAGGGAGATAATCCACGAAAGGGAGAGAATCCTAGGAATGGAGATAATCCACGGAACGGAGATGATCCACGGAACGGAGCGGAGATGATCCATGGCAGGACCAGCGGGAAATGCTGGCAGTCGGGGATCCACGAGATCTGTCGCATGACCTTCAAGAACCAACAGGTGGTGACTCTGGAACGGGAGTTTATATAGTTGAATAGTTAACGAGGACCAGGTGTTTGTAATCAAAGCCGGGAGCGGCAGAGATATGCATGCATGACAGCCCCCAAGGGGGGCATGGCGGGTGGATACCTGACACTTTAGACCATAGCTGTATAACTCTAGAATACTTTGGTATACAGAGGAGTTTCTAGACACCTCATTTATCCACAACCATTCTTGCCAGATTGTTATTGTTTTTTGCTTATTTGCTGTGTTTGGGTTTTGCTAAATGTGGCAATATGCATTATTACCAAACATCTCCACATTGGTTTTGTCTATTCAAAGGACATTGTTCCAACTTTGCAAACCTAAGCCATGCTATAATTAATTTTTTAGTAAGAAGAGCCACTGCCACAGTTTTTTTTTTTTTTTTTTTTTTATTATTATATGTGCAAATAGATATAAAGGCTATGGGCAGTGAAAAATACAGATGTTGCTGTGAAGGTACAGTAAAATTATAAGGTCTATAAGTAAAAATTAACATCAGGCTCATAGAATGTAGACTTCAGTAAGTGATAGTTGATGGAAAAAGCTGACTTTGAACCTGTGGTCCTGGTACAAAGGTTCCTATATCTCCTTTTGGAAGTTTGTTGTACAGATTAATGAGATGCTTTAAAATGAAATGCAATGTTCAAACAAAGGTATTTTCTTTTGTTTGTACTTAATATTTCTTAATGCAAATCTGCCCCCACTGTTTATTTGCATTGCTTGCACCTTGCACACAAGGGTCTCTCTTATGTAAGAGAATGCAGAACCTGTCTATTGCTTTGTTGCTCAGTAAACTTGTCTGTCCTAAACACCGTTTATATTCCAACACACTTCAGAACAAACAAAGTATCCTTGAAGTTACTATAAGGTTAAGATAATTTTACCTGGTAGAGAGCAATGCTGAAGGTGCTTCTTGCCCTGTAAAATAACCTCTATAGGTTAATGATAATCATGCAATGCTTTTGGGGAAACTCTTTGGGTAAGTATATACAGTCCCTGACAAAAGTCTTGTCGCTTGTGTACAAATTGACCTGAAGTGCCGCTGAAATATATTTCTAATCAAGATTCTTTTACAAGAAATGGCTCATTTTAATCCCAACAGCTTTTGTAATAATGTTTCAGTGCAAAACGAAACTGTCAAAAAGTATTCTATTATTCACAGCTTGGTAAACCCATTGAGTCAATTTTTGCAAAGACATAAGTGTTGTCGCCTTGTTATATGAGCTTCACCTGTGACTAATAATGGATCAATTAGGTCTCAGGTGTGTATAAAAAGAACCCCAGTACACTAGACCTTCACATCAACTGCATCTAGACCACTGCAAACATGCCTAAGATTCACCCTGAGACTAAAGTTTTGATTATCAAGAGGCTGAAGACCAGATCCACTGCTGATGTGGCAGACACCTTCAGCATCAAGTACAGAGGATAAAAAAAAGATTTGAAGAGACTGGAGACGTTTTTGACAAGCCCAGGTCAGGCAGACCCCGCAAGACAACTGCTCGAGAGGACCGTTTGTTGGCTCGAAAATCCAAGGCCAGCCCATTTTTCACTGCAGCAGAGCTCCACGAGACCTGGTCACCTGAAGTCCCTGTGTCAACCAGAACACGTTGTCGGATTCTGTCTCGAAATGGCCTCCATGGTCGAATCAGTACCCAGAAGCCAGCACTAAATAAAAGACAATTGAAAAACCGTGTGGCATTTGCCAAGGCCCACAGCCTGCTAAAAGGATGGACGCTGGAAAAGTGGCAGAAGGTGGATTTTTCAGACGAATCTTCTGTTGAATTACACCACAGTCGCTGCAAATATTTCAGGAGACCTACTGGAGCCCGAGATTCACCCAGAAAAGTGAAGTTTGGTGGTGGAAAAATCATGGTCTGGGGTTACATCCAGTATGGGGGTGTGCGAGAGATCTGCAGGGTGGAAGGCAACATCAATAGTCTAAAATACCAAGAAATCTTAGCTACCTCTTATATTCCCAACCATAAAAGAAGCCAAATTCTGCAGCAGGATGGTGCTCCATCGCATACTTCCATCTCCACATCAAAGTTCCTCAAGGTGAAGAAGATCAAGATGCTCCAGGATTGGCCAGCCCAGTCACCAGACATGAACATCATTGAGCATATGTGGGGTAGGATGAAAGAGGAAGCATGGAAGACGAAACCAAAGAATATTGATGAACTCTGAGGCATGCAAGACCGCTTTCTTTGCTATTCCTGATGACTTCATCAATAAATTGTATGAATCCTTGCCAAACCGCATGGATGCAGTCCTTCAAGCTCATGGAAGTCATACAAGATATTAAATTTGGATCTCACAGCACAACTACTTAATTTGCTGACATATTTTTGTATTTGCAGTAAATTTGTTCAATTTCTGTATAGGCGACAAAACTTTTGTCTTGCCAAAATTTGACCTTTCTGTCTTGATTAAATGATAAATCTTTTTTCAGTGAAACTAATTTATTTCAGTGCATTTAACATCATTTGGGAGGGTTTTAGCTTTTCATATGAGCTATTTCTAACACCAATTGATTAATTAAAAGTCAGGTTAATAGCAGGTGTTTCTACAAAATAGATAAGCGACAAGACTTTTGTCAGGGACTGTAAGTGGCCTTGAGCAGGGACAACAGAGTAGTGTCCTATCCTTAAACCACAGCTTTTATGGTTTGAATCATTCTCTGTGATGACTAACACCTTGCACAATCCATGCAGGCAGCCCATGGAGGTGGACACAGAACACTTCTGTATGGACACGCTATCCTCCTACGACACTCTTTCAGTAAGATGGTGAGGGATAACAACATCTTGATCTTTCCTTATATTCTATAAATGCTGTTTCCTAATATTTAAAAAATAGTGAAATTTGCGTGTCTTTTCTGGTTATCTGTATTTAAATCCAGTAGCTTGTTTATGTTTGCATCTAATGTTGTGTACAATTGTGTTAGGTATAGCGCTATTTTGATGGGTATGGACTGAGGATGCTTAAGCACTGAATATGATTGCATCCATTTTACACACCTTAGTCATCTAGTATGTAAATTTCCTTCTATTTCATGTCACATGGCTTAATTGTGGACCAATTATACTGACTGCATCAAAAGTTTGTGCTTTATCAGTGAGAGATAATTTTCACTTATGTTGACTATTAGCTGTCATAATGCTGCACTCGACTACATAGCAAGTTTTGAGACTTTAGGAAAGTACATAAAGGGGCATCACAGTCTATTTTATTAGATTTGTCAAGGTAATTATTATATTCTCACAAAAAACACCAATTATATCATAAATATATAGTTTACACACATTAGCTTGCAAATAATTTTTGTTTGTATTGACAAACTGTGAATAACATCGAATTGGCTAATGTCAGTTATTCTATTCCTATGTGTTTCATCTTATTATTAGGGTAGTATTTGGTCCTTTGGTCAACAGGTTGTGATTTAAATGTGCTTTTAAAATAAATGTACTTAAATATTTGCATTTTACTTTTATTTTCTATTTCTAAATCTTTGTTTAGCATACAAAGCTCTCAAATCCCATTCTTCTTGCAGTATCTGGCATGTTTAAAGACATCCAGGTCTCTGACAGATAAGTTGTCTTTTGATGTTGGACTTCAGGAGAGTTCGACAGGCAAGCATTTAGAGATTTCTTACTATTTATATTAATAGTATGTAATGAACAGAATGCCATCTTAGATAAAAAAAAAAAAATCAATTTGTGAATTTGAATGCATTTTAAAGTTTTTGGATATGACATATTAAAGTTAATTATTGAACCTTTGGTGTTTCAGTTGTAAACACGCTACACATTTATATCAGCTTTTTGGTGAAGAAGTTGTCTAGCATTGCTTATCTCGGTTGTGTGTGGATGTCTGCCCCCCTTCTACAGGTGAAGCTTGTTGGTGGACTATCCATCCTGCTTCTAAGCAGAGATCAGAAGGGGAAAAAGTTCGTATTGGTGATGACCTCATTCTTGTCAGTGTATCATCTGAACGCTATCTAGTGAGTAAGCATAGTGTAATGTAAATATAAGTCAATCCAGGATCACACAAGAATGATCTCATTACCACATTTCTTCTGTAATGTACTTTGTCAAAGCACTTAAAGTTTTAGACATTGGAGTTTTGCCATATGCAGCTATAATAATTTTAACAGTTCATTCTTGTGTTTAAATAACACCTATGTTTTGGGTTATTTGCCAGGTGCTAATCACCAGCTTGGTCAAATAATTTAAACAATAATATAGAAAAAGATTTGCACTGTCACAACACTATTAAGACTTTGATTCAGCAAACTCCTAAATCTTTATGTAAATATATCTGTATTACTATGGTAATCAATCTCCAATGTTTTCTAGCACCTGTCTATCTCCAATGGCAACATTCAGGTGGATGCATCTTTTATGCAGACTCTGTGGAATGTCCACCCCACCTGTTCAGGCAGCACTGTGAAGGAAGGTACAGTATAAGCATCCTGTGTAACGGTACACAAAATTCACAATTATGTTCAACTTACATGTTTTACTTATTTCAGCATACTTACACTATAAAAGTATTTCTTTCTTTCATTCTTTATTTATTCACTCACTTGATATGTGGAATTGTCAGAATTTTCTTTGATGAGAAATTCTTCAAGCTGTACTTAAAGCACTAAAGAAACCATATCGCTAGACTAGGGATGGATACCGAGAACCTGTATTTATTTTAACCAGTACATAATTGGGTCAATTTTAGGACTACCGATAAGATTTAGTAAAAACGGTACTGTTTTCAATACTTGTGTTAATTTAATCTCATATACTTCAGTGTTAAAGGCTGTAACAGTTTTATGTTTCATTAGTTCCATGGTACTGTTGGTACTGTTTTCGATACTTGTGTTAATTTAATCCCATATACTTCAGTGTTAAAGGCTGTAACATTTTTATGTTTCACTAGTTCCAATAGTCTTTTTGGCATGTTATAGTTATTCCTATCATTAGGGGCACTCAAACCTCTGACGGGCTTATGTGCTTAAAAGGGAGTGTAGAAGGAATTTCATTCAGGTAGTGTGCCAAGCACATGGGAAGACTTTTCATTAGCTGTTCTTTGCTGGTGCCCTGTTTTTGTTCTTAAAGACTGTATATCCCTTGGGTTCTGCTCTTTACGCTGCCCTACCAGTGGTCTTTATACTTTTCATTGTTTTCTATGACCGGATGGACTCATTTGGTGTTTCCTCTATGTTAGAACTTTTTATATGTATTGGAAGACTTCTTGCTGCAGATGTGTGTAGGGTGCCCACCCAATGGCCCAACGACAGAATGCACTGGTGTGGGTGAAGGTATGCTGCGTGTTAGTCTTTCTCATGCGGCTGTAAAAGATTACTCAAATGGATTGCACATTGTTACATTAATCCAATTTTTACCTCTAATCTGACTCCAATTTATAATAAAGATTTAACTTGAATATCTCTAATTCAAGCTGATCACTTTATTGGTTGTACTTCTTCTTTAATTTTAATAGATTATTCTAAGCATTCCGTCTTTTCAATTAATTATTCATTATGGACCAGGAGTCGCTTAGAGCCTTGTGCTTGGCCAACGATACCTGCTCACGGAGGCACATTGGCTAATACTAATATTCTTTAAGTAGGCCGCTCAATGCTTGCTCATGCATAAGGAATAATGTATTTAGCCACTTAGTTATAACTTGCTAAGTCAGTGATAGTCAGAAATCAGAAGGTCCCAGATGTTGTGCTCTATGCTCCATCCGTTCATGAGCCTTCAGTTTCTACTATGCTGGTCATTGATTTGCGGTAACACCAGACTACATATCATCTAGATATACAGTCAGGTCCATAAATATTGTGACATCGGCACAATTCTAACATTTTTGGCTCTATACACCACCACAATGGATTTGAAATGAAACGAACAAGTTGTGCTTTAACTGCAGACTGTCAGCTTTAATTTGAGGGCATTTACATCCAAATCAGGTGAACGATGTAGGAATTACAACAGTTTGCATATGTGCCTCCCACTTTTTAAGGGACCAAAAATAATGGGACAGAATAGTAATCATAAATCAAACTTTCACTTTTTTAATACTTGGTTGCAAATCCTTTACAGTCAATTACAGCCTGAAGTCTGGAACGCATAGACATCACCAGACGCTGGGTTTCATCCCTGGTGATGCTCTGCCAGGCCTCTACTGCAACTGTCTTCAGTTCCTGCTTGTTCTTGGGGCATTTTCCCTTCAGTTTTGTTTTCAGCAAGTGAAATGCATGCTCAATCGGATTCAGGTCAGGTGATTGACTTGGCCATTGCATAGCATTCCACTTTTTTCCCTTAAAAAACTCTTTGGTTGCTTTTGCAGTATGCTTTGGGTCATTGTCCATCTGCACTGTGAAGCGCCGTCCAATGAATTCTGAAGCATTTGGCTGAATATGAGCAGATAATATTGCCCGAAACACTTCTGAATTCATTTTGCTGCTTTTGTCAGCAGTCACATCATCAATAAATACAAGAGAACCAGTTCCATTGGTAGCCATACATGCCCATGCCATAACACTACCACAACCATGCTTCACTGATGAGGTGGTATGCTTAGGATCATGAGCAGTTCCTTTCCTTCTCCATACTCTTCTCTTCCCATCACTCTGGTACAAGTTGATCTTGGTCTCATCTGTCCATAGGATGTTGTTCCAGAACTGTGGATACTTTTTTAGATGTTGTTTGGCAAACTCTAATCTGGCCTTCCTGTTTTTGAGGCTCACCAATGGTTTACATCTTGTGGTGAACCCTCTGTATTCACGCTGGTGAAGTCTTCTTTTGATTGTTGACTTTGACACACATACACCTACCTCCTGGAGAGTGTTCTTGATCTGGCCAACTGTTGTGAAGGGTGTTTTCTTCACCAGGGAAAGAATTCTTCGGTCATCCACCACAGTTGTTTTCCGTGGTCTTCTGGGTCTTTTGGTGTTGCTGAGCTCACCGGTGCATTAATTCTTTTTAAGAATGTTCCAAACAGTTGTTTTGGCCACGCCTAATGTTTTTGCTATCTCTCTGATGGGTTTGTTTTGTTTTTTCAGCCTAATGATGGTTTGCTTCACTGTTAGTGACAGCTCTTTGGATCTCATCTTGGAGAGTTGACAGCAACAGATTCCAAATGCAAATAGCACACTTGAAATGAACTCTGGACCCTTTTATCTGCTCATTGTAATTGGTATAATGAGGGAATAACACACCTGGCCATGGAAGAGCTGAGAAGCCAATTGGCCCATTACTTTTGGTCCCTTAAAAAGTGGGAGGCACATATGCAAACTGTTGTAATTCACATTGTGGTGGTGTATAGAGCCAAAAATGTTAGAATTGTGTCGATGTCCCAATATTTATGGACCTGACTGTAAATGATTTCAGGAAATTTCAGATGTCAGAACAAATGTCAAATCTAAAACAAATAATAGAAGAAAGTTACAAAACACGATCAGCATAAAACCAAATATTTTAGCGATGCAGTTTACTAAAGAATTGTTGAAGAAACACTATTCCTGGCAATAGAGACACACAGAGACTGTGTGGGAAGTTCTGACTACAGAATGCTTCCCTTAGTGTTTCGCCAAATTTCCTTAAATACCCAAACCCTCGTAAACACTTGTAAATTCAAAGTGATAAAAGCTTTGCAAACCCTTTCTTGGCACAGGATGTGACCTAAAAACCAAATGTCACCTAGACCACCTGGTAAGGATCTTCTCCGGGGCAACCCTTATGTCAGTACTACAGAATCTCCACAAACCTGTGGTCTGTTCAATTGATATGGGGCTGAGATCATATTTCCAATCACACTGAGACCTTTAAAATGATACCAAACATATGAAGGTAAAATGTATACATTCCTAAAATGTAATTTTTACATTATGCAAGTAAAGTAGCTTGAATTCCGGGACCTTCTAAGTCACCTTTCCATGACCCGGCCATCTCCTCAGGAGGGAAAGAGGGGGCTCAAGGATGGGTGACTGGGCAGCTGAACAGATGACTTTCTCCCCTCAGATCAAAGAGATCCTCTCCTTAGATGAAAAGGTTTATTGTTTTGTTGCATGGCAGTTCTCGGGGTCTGGGATCATGAACAGATCTGGCATGTCCTTACATGTGTGATATCCAATATATGTTCAATACACCTGGCTCATTGAAATGTAGTAAGTTGAATACATATTTTAAGAAGAAGGAAGATCATAGGCTGACGTATAAGAGTCTAAGAAGGTGCACACAGATGGACTATGTTCTATGTAGGAGATGCAACCTGAAGGAGATTGGAGACTGTTGGCAGGGGACAGTGTTGCTAGACAGATTTTCCTTGCCACAGTACCCACCGGCTTGTTCATCAGGGACAAACTTACACTTATAATAAATATCTTATTCATTTTTATAACCACATTATCTGTGTAAAGCTGCTTTGAGACAATGTTCATTTTTAAAAGCGCTATACAAATAAAAATGAATTGAAAATTGAATTGAACAGCATCGGATGGTGGTCTGTAGGATGGATTTTGAGGTGAAGAAGAGGAGGAGAGTGAGGACTGAAAGAAGAATAAGATGGTGGAAACTAAAGGAGGAAGACTGTAGTATGAGATGAAGGAAAGAGGTCAGACAGGGGCTTGGGGGTGGTGAAGAGGTGCTGGATGATTGGGCAACTACTGCAGAAGTGATAAGGCAGACAGCTAGAAAGGTACTTGGTGTCTTTCTGGAAATAGAAAGAAAGACAAAGAGACGTGGTGGTGGAATGAGGAAGTGCAGGAAAGCATAAGGAGAAAAGAATTGGGATCGGCAAAGAGATGAGAAAAGTAGGCAGGAGTACAAGAAGATGCGGCAGCAGGTAAAGAGGGATGTTGCAAAAGCAAAGGAAAGTGCATATGAGGAGCTGTATGTGAAGTTGGACACTATGGAAGGAGAAAAGAATTTATACCGATTGGCCAGACAGAGGGACTGAGCTGCAAGTTAGAGCAATAAAGGATGGAGATGGAAATGTTGACTAGTAAGGAGAGTGTGTTGAGAAGTTGGAGGGAGTATTTTAAGCAGCTGATGAGCAAGGAAAATGAGAGAGAGAGAGAGAGAGAATGTTGGATGGTGTGGAGATGGTGAAGCAGGAAGTAAGGAAGTAAGTCCTTACTATCTCCCCGGCCAAGAAAGACGTGACCCCCCTTTACTTTATACCATTCAATTAATAGAGCATGTAGTTCAGATCGAATGTTGCAGGAACTTTGAAATGTGAGCGGCACTCAGAGACAATCACTTATGAAAAATACGGCATTTAATTAATGAGACAAACACAACATAAAACTAACTACACAAACATACAAAAAGAAATAAAGAAAATAAAAATGAGAATAAAAATAAACTAAAGTTAAAAATAGGAAAAAGGAGGAAGAGAAGGGAAAAGAAGAAAAGAGAGAAAGAAAGAAAAGGAATGGCAATCTTAATCTTCAAAATTAACCACAACCTAAACAAGAATCATCAAGAAATTCAAATTCACATTAAAATTAAGGGGCTCAAGCTTAAACACGCATTTAGACTGGTTGGTAAAACGGTTACTTGCATTGGCTTGTTGCACAAGAGTCCGGATGCGGTAGACAAAGGAATCTTTGAAGAGTCGGTTAGGAGGGAGTCAGATGTTCTTCCAGGTTCTCCTGAAGATCAGAGCAGTTGTTGTTCTTGAAGGTCAAGCTTGCCGGAAGATCTCAAAATTATTTTTTTTTTAGCTGTTCTGAGCCTCCGGGCCTACGAGCGTCCGAGCCCTTTCCGAAGGAGCCCCGATTAGTTGGGGTCAAGATATTTTAAAGGCCCCGAACCACACCCATCTTTGGCGGAATGACCAATGCTAGCCTGAGTTTTCTTGGAGGGAGAAACTTCCTTTGTTCATGCGTTTGTGGGCGCGGTTCCCCGTTTATACTTTCTTTAGAGAACTTAAAGTTTTATCCAAAGTGTATTAAGACAGTAAGACATTTAAGACACAGTTAAGACATTTCATGATCAGATAAAATGCACCATTGTTTGGAAAAGAGGGAACAGATAATTTTGTGATCATTTTGATATTAAACATGAAAAGAAAAGACAGCATTAAAACAAGTGTACATTAACATACCGGGACCAGTATTTAAGGTATAACTTATGTTAATACAATTTTATATTCTGGTATATAAAATGCACACTTGTTAGGAAAGTAAAGAGCAGATAATTTTATATCGACTTTGACATCAAACCTTAAAAAGAAGACAGCAATAAAGCAGAGGCAGATTAATAAACCTTTAAAGTGTAACTATTGTTGAGGTAGAGTTAAACACTAGATTTATTTGCAAAAGAAAATACATACAAGATATAGGTTTATTTCATGTAATGTGGAACATTTTATTTATTATTTAATTAATAAAAGAATGCTTCCGTGTGGTGTGTGTGTGTGTGTGTGTGTGTGTTTGTGTGTGTGTCTGTGTGTGTATCAGTCAGGTGTGAAGTATGTGAGGGTGGTGCAGGACATGCATGAGGACAGTGTTACAGCAGTGAAGTCAAGTTTATTTCTATAGCGCTTTTCACAACAGACATTGTCTCAAAGCAGCTTTACAGAAATCAACAGTCAAGGTGAATGGTGTGCATTTATCCCTGATGGGCAAGCCGTGGCGACTTTGGCAAGGAAAAACTCCCTTCGATGTTATAAGGAAGAAACCTTGAGAGGAACCAGACTCAAAAGGGAACCCATCCTCATTTGGGTGACATCAAGAGTTTGATCATAAATTTTCAACAATACAGAAAACTGGAGAGTGAGAACTAACATGAGTACTGGAGTATAAGATTATATTAAGATTATAAGATTATAATGTTCTTTCTACAGTCTTATACAGTCTTTATGGTTATAAAACTAGGAGCCACTGAGCTCAACATTTGTGATCATCACAGCTTCTCCATGCCAGGGCCTTTAAACACTCCAGGAGGTCCAATGTCAAAACTCCACACATGTAGTGGGATCCAATTGGCACTGGTACGTCCCTGGATGGTAGGGGATGTTTGCGAGTTCGGTATCTACTTCTTCAAAGGTCCATTAACTTCATGAGGTGGGACGTGACTGGAGCTGGCCAAACCTCAGGATGCCTCGGGATGGGGAGAGAAAGAGAAGCAGTGGAGAGAAATTAGCGTGGCTGCTGTTCATGATATTAACAGCACAAGTTGATAATGTGCATGTGATCAAATGTTCTGGAGCACAAGGTTATGATGTGAGACGTATGTTATGTGTAGGCTTTGCTAAAAAGATAAGTTTTTAATCTGCACTTAAACTGGAAGAGTGTGTCTGAGCCCCGAACACTGTCAGGAAGACTATTCCAGAGTTTAGGAGCTAAATGTGAGAATGCTCTACCGCCTTTAGTGGACTTTGCTATTCTAGGAACTACTAGAAGTCCAGAGTTTTGAGATCTCAGGGAATGTGACGGATTGATCAGTCTAGTAGTAGGCGCCGCCCAAGTGGCAGCCTGTTGCAGCAGCTCCCGTTAAATTTATGCTTTTTTTTTATTTATTTTATAGTGTTCCGGCACTTTGTGTTTTTTTTCTTTTTTGTATGTACGCGTAATAGTTCACAGTCGCGTCTGGAAACTCTGTTCACAGCCACGGTCCTATTGTTTACACCAGGGATCAGCTGTTAGCATTCCGCAACACGCCGATGCTACTTGAAGAAAAACCGGATATTCCCCGCGAGCTAAGAACTTACCCGGCATCAGAGGGAATTCCGGGAATGTAGCATCATGCTGTTCACGGAGTCATGGCTAACCAAGCTAACACCGGATACGACCGTGGCTCTGGATGGATTTGATTTACTGCACGCGGACAGAACGATGGAGAGCGGTAAGAGAAAGGGAGGAGGACTGGCAGTGTTTGTGAATAATAGATGGTGTAAAACTGGACACATCACTATTAAAGAGCAGATCTGCTGTAAGGACATTGAGCTGTTAGCCGCTAGCATGAGGCCATACTATCTGCCCAGGGAATTCTCGCTGACGGTGAATCGGCATGCGATGTCCTGCATTCTGTTGTTAACAGACTGTTAACACAGAGCCCAAATGCCCTTCTCATCATCTCTGGAGATTTTAATCATGCCCCTCCATCCTCCACTCTGCCCACATTCACTCAGTATGTTTCATGCCACACCAGAGACAATAAAACACTGGATTTATTCTATGCCAACTCAAAGGAGGCTTATACATCAGCAGCCCTCCCCCCCTTGGGAAGATCGGATCACAACCTGGTTCATCTCCTACCTGTGTACAAACCCCTTGTATGCAGGCAACCAGCTACCTCCCGCACAGTGACGACATGGTCTGATGAGACCAGTGAGGCTCTGAAAGACTGTTTTGAAACAACTATGTGGGAGGAATTGTACAGTCCACATGGGGAGGATATTGACAGTTTAACAGACTGTATTACGGACTACATTAACTTCTGTGTGGAGAATACTGTACCCACCAGGACTGTACGGTGTTTTCCCAACAACAAACCGTGGATTAACCCTGATATAAAGACTCTCCTTAAAGAGAAGAAGAGGGTGTTTAAATCAGGAAACAAAGAAGAGCTGAAAACTGTCCAGAGAGAACTGAGAAAGAAGATCAGGGAAGGAAAAGCATGCTACAAGAGGAAGATGGAGGATCAGCTGCAGCAGAACAATGTCAGCGGAGTGTGGAAGGGGCTCAAAACCATCACGGGTCATAAGGAGTCCAGTTTTCAGGCTGAGGGTGACCAGCAGTGGGTGAATGATCTCAATCTATTCTTTAACAGATTCGATCAGCTACCCTCCCCTGCCCCCATCCAGTCCCCCCTGCTGCAATCCCCCCTCTCTGCCTCCACAGCAAGCAGCTCCCGCCCCACCTCTCCCTGCACAGCTATCAGCTCACAGACAATACACAACACACCTAACTCACCCCCCTGCCGATTCCCTCCAGTCAACACTCCATCCAATACACACTGCCCCTTACAGAAGACCAGGTGAGAATGGAGCTCAGAAGGATCAAAGCGAGGAAGGCTGCAGGCCCAGACGGCATCAGCTCCAGGCTACTTAAGACCTGTGCAGACCAGCTGTGCGGCATATTGCTGTATATGTTTGACCTGAGCCTGAAGCTGGGGAAGGTGCCACAGATATGGAAAACATCCTGCGTGGTGCCTGTTCCGAAGACGTCGCGCCCAAAAGACTTCGGAGACTATCGACCAGTAGCACTGACCTCGCATCTGATGAAAACATTGGAGAGGCTGGTGCTCACTCATCTCCGACCTCTGGTGAGCCCATCAATGGATCCACTTCAGTTTGCCTACCAACCTGGCATTGGAGTGGAAGACGCAATCATCTTCCTCCTAAATCGGGCTATTTCACACCTGGAAAAGGCTGGGAGCACTGTGAGAGTCATGTTTTTTGACTTCTCTAGTGCTTTTAACACCATCCAACCTGCGCTCCTGAGGGATAAGATGGTGTACATGGGAGTGGACCATCATCTGTCTGCCTGGATACTGGACTACCTCACAGACCGACCACAGTATGTGAGGACTCGTGACTGTGAGTCTGACATGATTGTCTGCAACACTGGAGCCCCGCAGGGAACGGTTCTAGCCCCGTTTCTCTTCACCATCTACACAGCAGACTTCATGTTCAGCTCAGCAACCTGTCACCTACAGAAGTTCTCTGATGACTCTGCCATCGTCGGTCTGATCACGGATGATGATGACAGGGAGTACAGAGGACTTGTTCAGAACTTTGTGGACTGGTGCCAACGGAGCTGCCTCCAGATTAATGCGGGGAAAACGAAAGAACTGGTGGTGGATTTCCGTAGGCACAAACATACTTTATCACCAGTGAACATTCAGGGAAAGGACATTGTGAGAGTGGACTCTTACAAATACCTGGGTGTTCACCTAAACAACAAACTAGACTGGACAAACAACACTGAGGCAATTTACAAGAAAGGGCAGAGCAGACTCTTTCTGCTGAGGAGATTAAGGTCTTTTGGAGTGCAAGGAGAGCTACTGAAAACCTTTTTTGACTCTGTAGTGGCCTCAGCCATATTCTATGGTGTGGTATGCTGGGGCAGCAGCATCTCTACTGCAGACAGGAAGAGACTAGAAAAGCTGATCAGGAAGGCCAGCTCAGTCCTGGGGATTCCCCTGGACACTGTACAGGAGGTGGGAGAAAGGAGGATGGTAGCAAAACTATCATCATTGCTGCAGAACGCCTCTCACCCCCTGTATGAAACAGTTACATCATTGAGCAGCTCCTTCAGTGACAGACTGATACATCCTAAGTGCCTGAAGGAGCGTTACAGAAGGTCTTTTCTCCCTGCTGCTGTTAGACTTTACAACCAAAGCTGTTCCCAGTAAAACCAGTCACCAAAATACACTATTACTTTTTAGCTGTGCAATAAACATTACCTGTGTACAATATTACATGCAACATGTGCAATAGTACCCACAGTTACGTGCAATACCACTTTAAAAATATTACCCCGAAATGCGTGTTATTTATTTTATTCCCCCCCCCTTTTTGTAATTTATACATTGTACTGTGTATATACTGTTATTATAGTATGTGTATATTCTTTTTTTTTTTTTTATTTGCATTTAGTTTTATTTCTTTGTTTATTATTATTATTATTATTCGTTTTTATTTCTGTGCTTTTATTTCTTTGTATATTCTTTTTTTATATATTTGCATCTATTTTTATTTCTTAATTTTTGCTGCTGTAACACAGAAATTTCCCCACTGTGGGACGAATAAAGGTTTATCTTATCTTATCTTGTAGCGTGTTAAAAGACTGGATAGATACATGGGAGCCAAACCATTTAGGGCTTTATAAGTAAGAAGTAGTAGTTTGTAGTCTATTCGAAACTTAACAGGAAGCCAGTGCAGGGATGATAAGATTGGGGTTATATGATCATATTTTCTTGACCTTGTAATAACTCTTGCTGCCGCATTCTGAACTAACTGAAGCTTGTTTATTAATGATGCAGGACATCCACCTAGTAATGCATTACAATAGTCTATTCTGGAGGTCATGAACGCATGGACGAGCTTCTCTGCATCAGATATAGATAACATGTTTCTTAGCTTAGAAATATTTCTAAGGTGAAAGAAGGCTGTTTTTGTGACTTGGTTGATATGATTTTTAAAGACAAGTTGCTGTATAAATAACTCCCAGGTCTTTTACCGTTGAACTAGTGGTTACAGAACATCTGTCTAAATGCAGGTTGTGATGCTGTATACTGGTTTTTGGGCCGATGAGCAAAATACCATACCATACCATACCATCTTCTCCCGCTTATCCGAGGCCGGGTCGCGGGGGCAGCAGTCTAAGCAGAGATGCCCAGACTTCCCTCTCCCTAGACACTTCTTCCAGCTCTTCCGGGGGGACACCAAGGCGTTCCCAGGCCAGCCGGGAGACATAGTCTCTCCAGCGTGTCCTAGGTCTTCCCCGGGGTCTCCTCCCAGTGGGACGCGCCCGGAACACCTTCCCAGGAAGGCGTCCAGGAGGCATCCGGAACAGATGCCCGAGCCACCTCAGCTGACCCCTCTCGATGTGGAGGAGCAGCGGCTCTACTCTGAGCTCCTCCCGAGTGACCGAGCTTCTCACCCTATCTCTAAGGGATCGCCCAGCCACCCTGCGGAGAAAGCTCATTTCGGCCGCCTGTATCCGGGATCTTGTCCTTTCGGTCATGACCCAGAGCTCATGACCATAGGTGAGAGTAGGAACGTAGATTGACCGGTAAATCGAGAGTTTCGCCTTGCGGCTCAGCTCTTTCTTTACCACGACAGACCGGTACATCGACCGCATTACTGCAGAAGATGCACCGATCCGTCTGTCAATCTCCCGTTCCACCCTTCCCTCACTCGTGAACAAAACCCCAAGATACTTGAACTCCTCCACTTGCGGCAGGAACTCTCCACCAACCTGAAGTGGGCAAGCCACCCTTTTCCGACTGAGGACCATGGCCTCGGATTTGGAGGTGCTGATTCTCATCCCAGCCGCTTCACACTCGGCTGCAAACCGTCCCAGTGCGTGCTGAAGGTCCTGGCCTGATGAAGCCAACACGACAACATCATCTGCAAAGAGCAGAGACGAAATCGTGTTGTCACCAAACCGGACACCCTCCGGCCCCTGGCTGCGCCTAGAAATTCTGTCCATAAAAATTATGAACAGAACCGGTGACAAAGGGCAGCCCTGCCGGAGTCCAACATGCACCGGGAACAAGTCTGACTTACTGCCGGCAATGCGAACCAAGCTCCTACTTCGGTCGTACAGGGACCGGACAGCCCTTAGTAAAGGGCCCCGGACCCCATACTCCGGGAGCACCCTCCACAGGCCGCTGCGAGGGACACAGTCGAATGCCTTTTCCAAATCCACAAAACACATGTGGACTGGTTGGGCAAACTCCCATGAACCCTCCAGCACCCTGTAGAGGGTATAGAGCTGGTCCAGTGTTCCACGGCCTGGACGAAAACCACACTGTTCCTCCTGAATCCGAGGTTCTACTATCGGCCGTATTCTCCTCTCCAGTACCCTGGCATAGACTTTCCCAGGTAGGCTGAGAAGTGTGATCCCCCTATAGTTGGAACACACCCTCCGGTCCCCCTTCTTAAAAAGAGGGACCACCACCCCGGTCTGCCATTCCAGAGGCACTGTCCCCGACCGCCACGCGATGCTGCAGAGGCGTGTCAGCCAAGACAGCCCCACAACATCCAGAGACTTGAGGTACTCAGGGCGGATCTCATCCACCCCCGGTGCCTTGCCACCGAGGAGTTTCTTTACTACCTCGGTGACTTCAGCTTGGGTGATGGACGAGTCCACCTCTGAGCCCTCAGCCTCTGCTTCCTCAATGGAAGACGTGACGGCGGGATTGAGGAGATCCTCGAAGTATTCTTTCCACCGTCCAACGACATCCCCAGTTGAGGTCAACAGCTCCCCACCTCCACTGTAAACAGCATTGGTAGGGCACTGCTTCCCTCTCCTGAGGCGCCGGACGGTTTGCCAGAATCTCTTCGAGACCAGCCGATAGTCCTTCTCCATGGCCTCACCGAACTCCTCCCAGGCCCGAGTTTTTGCCTCCACAACCACCCGGGCTGCAGTTCGCTTGGCCTGCCGGTACCTGTCAGCTGCCTCAGGAGTCCCACAAGCCAACCAGGCCCGATAGGACTCCTTCTTCAGTTTGACAGCATCCCTTACTTCCGGTTTCCACCACCGGGTTCGGGGATTGCCGCCTCGACAGGCACCGGAGACCTTACGGCCACAGCTCCGAGCGGCCGCTTCAACAATGGAGGTGGAGAACATGGTCCACTCGGACTCAATATCTCCGGCCTCCCTCGGGATCCGGTCAAAGCTCCGCCGGAGGTGGGAGTTGAAGATCTCTCTGACAGGAGACTCGGCCAAACGTTCCCAGCAGACCCTCACAGTACGCTTGGGTCTGCCGAGTCTGTCCAGCTTCCTCCCCCGCCATCGGATCCAACTCACCACCAGGTGGTGATCAGTTGACAGCTCCGCCCCTCTCTTTACCCAAGTGTCCAAGACATACGGCTGCAGGTCAGATGAAACGACCACAAAGTCGATCATCGACCTACGGCCTAGGGTGTCCTGGTGCCACGTGCACTGATGGACACCCTTATGCTTGAACATGGTGTTCGTTATGGACAAACTGTAACTAGCACAGAAGTCCAATAACTGAACACCGCTCGGGTTCAGATCAGGGGGGCCGTTCCTCCCAATCACGCCCCTCCAGGTATCACTGTCGCTGCCCACGTGGGCATTGAAGTCTCCCAGTAGAACGACGGAGTCCCCAGTCGGAGCACTGTCCAGCACCCCTCCCAGAGACCCCAAGAAGGCCGGGTACTCTACACTGCCGTTTGGCCCGTAGGCACACACGACAGTGAGAGACCTATCCCCGACCCGTAGGCGCAGGGAAACGACCCTCTCATTCACCGGGGTAAACTCCAACACATGGCGGCTGAGCTGGGGGGCTATAAGCAAACCCACACCAGCCCGCCGCCTTTCACCATGGGCAACTCCAGAGTGGTGAAGAGTCCATCCTCTCTCGAGGAGTGTGGTTCCAGAGCCCAAGCCGTGCGTAGAGGTGATCCCGACTATCTCTAGTCGGAACCTCTCAACCTCACGCACAATCTCAGGCTCCTTCCCCGCCAGCGAGGTGACATTCCACGTCCCTAGGGCTAGCTTCCGTGTCCAGGGATCGGGTTATCGAGGCCCCCGCCTTCGACTGCTGCCCGATCCTCTCAGCACCGACCTCTTACGGTCCCTCCTGCAGGTGGTGAGCCCACTGGAAGGCGGCCCCACGTCGCTCCTTCGGGCTGAGCCCGGCCGGACCCCATGGGGGAAGGCCCGGCCACCAGGCGCTCGCATACGAGCCCCAACCCCGGGCCTGGCTCCATGGTGGGGCCCCGGCTGCGCCATACCGGGCGACGTCACGGTCCTTGGTCTGTTTTTTCTCATAAGGGTTTTTTGAACCGCTCTTAGTCTGACCCGTCGCCTAGGACCTGTTTGCCTTGGGAGACCCTACCAGGGACATATAGCCCCGGACAACATAGCTCCTAGGGTCATTCGGGTACTCAAACCCCTCCACCACGTTAAGGTGGCAGTTCAAGGAGGGGTCCGATGAGCAAAATCTCCGTCTTATCAGAATTTAATAGTAGAAAGTTATGGGTCATCCAATCTCTTATTTCTTTAACACACTCAGTTATCCGAGCTATTTGAGCTGTATTGCCTGGTTTTGTTGAGATATATAGCTGCGTATCATCAGCGTAACAATGGAAGCTAATTCCATGCCTTCTAATAATATTTCCTAAGGGAAGCATGTATATTGTGAAGAGCAGGAGTCCTAGAACTGAACCTTGTGGCACGCCATAATTTACTAGCATTAGCCTGGATAGATTTCCATTTAAGTCTACGAAATGGTAACGATCGGACAGGTAGGATTTAAACCAACTTAATGCCTGTCCCTGAATGCCGATGTAATTCTGTAAGCAATCTAAGAGGAGATCATGGTCTATAGTGTCGAATGCAGCACTAAGATCTAGTAAAACCAACAGCGAGATGAAGCCTTGGTCTGAAGCTAAAAACAGGTCATTAGTGATTTTGACTAGAGCCGTTTCTGTGCTATGATGGGGCCTAAAACCTGACTGAAACTCTTCAAAGATATTGTTCTCTTGCAAGTGGGAACATAACTGGGCAGCGACAATCTTTTCTAAAATCTTAGACATAAATGGGAGATTTGAAATGGGTCTGTAATTCGATAGCGTGTTAGGTTTCTTAATGAGGGGCTTAATAACTGCTAACTTGAGGGATTTAGGGACGTGACCTAAAGATAGTGAGGAGTTAATAATATTGAGAAGAGGCTCACCAGCTGTATATAACACTTCCTTCAGTAGATTAGTTGGAATGGGATCTAACTGACATGTTGTTGATTTAGCTTTGGTAATAACATTATACAGCTCTTCCTGTCCTATACATGTAAAACAGTGTAGATGTGGAGTTGTAGGTGAAATTTTGTCAGGAGATGCTGTCAGAGGTTGGACCGCCACAATTGTTTTTCTAATGTTATACATTTTTTCAGTGAAGAAATTCATAAAGTCCTCACTACTAAACTGTGATGGAACACATTTTTCAGATACCTGGTTTGTAGTTAATTTAGCTACTGTACTAAAAAGGAACCTGGGATTGTTTTTGTTGTTTTCTATGAGTTTGCTCAGGTGTTCAGCTCTAGCAGCTTTTAGCGCCTGTCTGTAGCTGAGCATACTGTCTTTATACGCAATTCTAAATACCTCCAATTTAGTTTTCCTCTATTTTCTCTCCAGATTACAGACTGTTCTCTTGAGGGCATGTGTATGACTATTATACCATGGTGCAGGTGCTTGTTCTCTAACCTTTTTTAACCGGATGGGGGCAACAGTGTCTAATGTGCTAGTAAGGATAAGGTCTATGTTGTTAACCATTTCATCAAGATTATTAGCAGTTATGGGTTTAGTGAGAAATTTAGATAAATCAGGCAGGTTATTTATGAATCTGTCCTTAGTGGTCGGAACAATAGTCCTACCAGGTCGATAACGTGGTGAAACACGGCTAAGCTGCTCTACCGGTAGTGTGTACAGTATGAGATAATGGTCTGTGATGTCATCACTCTGAGGTAAAATATCTATATCAGTGACGTCTGCTCCATGGAATATTATTAAGTCTAATGTGTGGTTAAAACGGTGAGTTGGTCCGTTGACGTTTTGTTTAACCCCAAAAGAGTTTAATAAGTCGACAAATGATAATCCTAGGGCATCGTTTGCATCATCTACATGAATATTAAAATCTCCTACAAGCAACACTTTATCAAAATTGATTAAGAAGTCTGAAAGAAAACAAGCAAACTCTTGAAGAAAATCAGCGTAGGGCCCTGGGGGTCTGTACACGATGACCAGAGCGAGTTTTCTATGCATGTCTGAAAGTACAATTTTAAGAACGAGCACTTCAAATGATTTAAAACTGAATCCTAATCTCTGACTAACATTAAGATAGGCACTATAAATGGTTGCTACACCACCCCCACAACCAGTCTCACGGGGCTCATGCTTATATACATATTATACATATCCTGATGGTGTAGACTCGTTTAGACCCATATAATCACCTGGTTTAATCCAGGTCTCAGTAAAACAGAGTACTGAGAGATTATTATCTGTGATCATCTCATTTACAATCAGTGCTTTGGGTGCGAGTGATCTAATGTTTAAAAGACCAAACTTTAGAACTTTGTGTTTGCTTATCTGACATTTTTCAGTTTTAACTGCAATAAGATTATTTCTGGATCTTGTGTATTTAATTCTTGGTTTTACTACACGAGGAATAGATACGGTTTCTATAAGCTGGGCTGTGTGCTCACTTGTAACTATTTGGTCTGTTGTATGCGTGTTCTCATTGTCGAAAATTTCCTGATGTCTTACCAGTCAGATGGTGTGAAGTATCCTAGAGATGTTATCTGATAGCACTGCTGCTCCAACTCTGCTGGGGTGCAGGCCATCAGGGCGGAAAAACCTAGGACGCTCCCAGAAACAGTTCCAGTTATTAATAAATAGAAGTTTGTCCTGACACTATGATCCTCGTTGTGGGCGATGTGCTGCGTACCGTCTCCACCAGGATCCTGAAATCCCTCTTTAAGATCTCCGTTTGCCTCAGCCTGGTGTCGTTCGCTCCGGCATGAAGAACAACCGCTCCGAAGAGGGGCGAAGCGGTTCTCGGTAGAGATCTCGAATGCCAGTGGTGGTGGTGGGGGAGACATCCTCGACCGGGGCTTGGCTCGTGTCTTCCGCTGCTGCAGCATCCAGGGTCCGTTGTGCACCGGTGCTGGAGTGAACGATACCTGGGCGGGCCGCGTTGTAGGTGCGCTGGGCCTGGGCAGAGAAACATGCGGAGTTGAGGTGCTGGGAGCGTTAGGTTCAACCCACGAATTTACCTGGGATGAGGGAGCGTTCGCCCGGGATGTTTCCAGCGACGCTTTCCACTCTCACAGCTTTGCATGCAGCTCACGAATCTGTTTCTCCAAAGCCTCCATCTCCAACTCCACCGTTTGCAACTCGAACGAGTCCTCACCTGTGCTTAAAGGCAGACACACAGCCGGCATAGTGCTTATAATCACGAACAGATTTAAGATACAGAGATATGATAAAGTAAGAGGCAATGAATATAGTCAACACTAGTGATAGTCGAGTTAACTAACTACAGGCACAAGTCAGGAAGACAAAAACAATTTAGTATTATTAAAAGAGGAAAAAAAAAGGATAGATAAATAGTAAAGTTTGTTTGAAAACGCGAGAGAAATACAAACATGGAACTTGCGGCAAACAAGTCAAACACAGGAAGCTACGTCACAGGAAGCGTGCAGTAGCTACGTCACAGGAAGTGTGCAGTAGGAATGACAGACTGGTTCAAGGTGGAGGTTGGATTGCATCAAGGATCGGCTCTGAGCCCTTTCCTGTTTGCAGTGGTGATGGACACGTTGATGAACGAGGTCAGACAGGAGTCTCCCTGGACTATGATGTTTACGGATGATATTGTGATTTGTGGTGAGAGTAGAAAGCAGGTTGAGAAGAGCCTGGAGAGGTGGAGGTACGTGCTGGTGAGCAAGGGAATAAAAGTCAGTAGGAGTAAGACAGAGTACATGTGTGTGAATGAGAGGGAGGGCAGTGGAGCGGTGTGGTTGCAGGGAGAAGAGGTAGAGAAGTTGGAGTTCAGGTACCTGGGGTCAACAGTGCAAAGTAATGGAGAGTGTGTTAGAGAAGTGAAGAAAAGAGTGCAGGCAGGGTGGAGTGGGTGGAGAAGAGTGGCAGGAGTGATTTGTGATAGAAGAGTGTCTGCAAGAGTGAAAGGAAAAGTTTATAGGACTGTGGTGAGACCTGCTATGTTGTATGGTTTAGCGACAGTGGCATTGAGTAAAAGACAGGAGGCGGAGCTGGAGGTAGCAGAGCTGAAGATGTCGAGGTTTTCGTTGGGAGTGACAAGGATAGACAGGATAAGAAATTAGTTTATTAGAGGGACAGCCTCTGTAAGACGTTCTGGAGACAAGGTGAGGGAGGTGAGATTGAGATGTGCAGAGGAGGGACATGGTTTATATCGGTAGGAGAATGCTGAGGATGGAGCCGCCATGTAAGCGGAAAAGAGGAAGGCCATGGAGGAGGTTTATGGATTTGGTAAGGGAAGACATGCAGGTAGTTGGTTTGAACGAGGCAGATGTAAAGGACAGGGTGGTATGGAGACGGATGATCCGCTGTGGCGCCCCTAATGGGAGAAGCCGAAAGAAGAAGATTGAATGTAGCAAGTCTCTGTGCTGCCTGAATTTTTTTATGTAGCATTTGAAAACTAAGTGTTACAAGGTGATCTAGAAGCTGCTGCTTCTAATTTTTAATACTTGAATGATGTCATCACATGGCAGATGTTTGCTTACTGTATGTCTGATATCCATGCGCATGTGGGGTGTGTGTGCATGCGCACATTCAGTCATGGCGGCAAGGTTGAAATGTTTAAAAGTGTGGGCTCAAGTTACAAAACTACGTGACACCAGTGTCAGATGCAATATATGCAGTTGTTTAAAAGTAAGCGAAGAAGGCAACACTAGTAATATAATGTAACATTTGTAAACAAAACATGCCATTACACCTCAATCAATGCAAATTTACTATGTCTCAGTTGTATACCGGCTCTAGCTCCAACTCTCCTGCCTCAAGCGAATGCAACATTCATTATTTTTAATTAAGTCTTTAGTTAGTACTAGTAGTCTTTTTTGACACCATTAATCGGCACAATAGTTGATTGCTAGAGCCATCAGCTATCAGCAAAGATTCATACTTCATACACACACATTCATACTTCATACACACACATACAGTGGAAGAAATTATTTGATTTCCTGCTAATTATGTAAATTCACCTAGTATTTTTATGGTAGGTTTATTTTAACAAAAAGCGAAAAAAAGATATTTAAAAAAATAATAATTATTATTATTATATATACAGCGGGAAAAATAAGAATTTGACATATCAGCATTTTTATCAGTAAGGGGATTTCTAAGTGGGCTATTGACACAAAATGTCCACCAGATGTAGCCATCAAGCCAAATATTGAATTCATACAAAGAAATCAGAACATTTAAGTATACTAGTTGAGTCATAATAAATAAAGTGAAATACTTCTCAAATAGTCAAATACTTATTTCCCCGCTGTAAATTATTTTGTATATGATCGAGTTAAAATAAGAATTTACCAATCCCTTACCGACCAGCAAGAATTCTGACTCCCAGACACCCAAATTAGTCCTGTTCCTTTAAGTAAGAACTCGCAATACCAACTTCTGTCACCAGTCACAGAATCAACCTCTTCCATTCAAACCTCTCCACTACCATGGGCAAGACCAAAGAGCTATCAAAGGATGTCAGGGACAAGATTGTAGACCTGCACAAGGCTGGAATGGGCTACAAGACCATCAGCAAGAAGCTTGGTGTGAAAGATACCACTGTTGGCACGATAATTTGACAATGGAAGAAATACAAGATAAATGCCCTTGCTCTGGAGCTGTATGCAAAATATTACCTCATGGGGTAAGGATGAATTGAGTAATGTGAAGGATCACCCCAAGTTACATGGGAGAAGCTTGTTAATGATTTCAAGGGAGCTGGGACCACAGTCACCAAGAAAACCATTGGTATCACACCAAGGTCTTTCTGCTCAATAATGGACATTAACAGGCCTGTCTGAAGATTGCCAATAAAGGCCTAAATAGTTTGAAGGAAGAGAAATGCTGAATGTGACCCCAAGAACACCATCGACACTGTCAAACATGAAGGAGGAATGATTCTGCTTTCTCTGCTAAGGGTACAAAAGGATTTCACCACATAAACAGGCCCATGCACTGCAGAATCTTGGGTGAGAACCTTCTGGCCTCAGTCAGAACAGATGGATCGTGGATGGGTCTTTAAGTATAACAATGACCCAAAACATATGGCCAAGGCAACAATCTGATGGTCTTGTAGCCCAACGACTGCTGTTTATTTCCTGAACTTTACAATATATGAACATGGGTATTAGGAGGTGTCATTATTTTCCCTAAACCAAAAAAACACGGAGGATTCCCCATTCCTCTTCTCTCCGGCCCAAAAGAACCCCCCCCGATGCTCCATGTTCAGCTCCACCAGGAAAGTCTAGAGCCCCACCAGAATCCCGGGGAGTCACCCTCTTCACAGCTTGCTGAGGTTCCCCACGCACTGTGTGTTTAGCTCCTCCGAATGCAGGATGGGTCACCCTAACTTCTACTGTGGGTTTCAGTTCCTGAATGGCCGCCATTCTCCTTGGTACGAGGCCAGCCGGTCAATGCACTGAAATCACACCCTGTGCAATGATGGTCATATGCTCACTTCTGGTGGGGGCCTGCCTGAAGTGCTTGATGACTGAAAACTCATGGGCTGATTGTAGCTGTAACTGGTGGGCATACTCCAACCCAAGGTGTGCATCTGATTCATCTGCTAGGTGACCCATTAGCAAGGAAGATGGGGTTCTCGTTTCTCTTTCCAGCATAAAAAGTGTACGCCAGTTGTACCCAGTCCTGCACTGCACTCAGAGTAGCCATCAGTAATGGTGGCAGCTGCAGATCCCAGTCCTTTTGTTTCCCTGTCACACGTAGTGACAAGGGGGTGGTCTTCATCTTCCGGCTGCTCAACTGTCAACAGAACTCAGAGAACAGTTGGGACTCAAACTTCCTTCCCTATTCAATGCTATGCCATCTCGCCGCTTTACCACTGGCCCGGAAGCTGCAACCTCCTCCTATACAGGCCTTAGCCCTGATTCCACCCAGTTGATGAACACCTGGAGCTTAGCGTCCTTTCGCTGTTCAGCAGCCCACGCTAGATCTGAATCCAGTAGTATCGCAAAAGAAGATGCCTCCATCTGCATTTCCTGCCCCGTGTATTCTGTTAGCTGCTCACATTGTGCGCAAGTAGCTCCACAGGTGCATCTGGACAACTCGTCGGCATTCTGATGACTTTCCACTTCCGAAGCTGAATTATAAATTGAAACTCGTGCAAGTGTTCTATTCAAAAAGCCACCCGTCCTGTCTTGAGAAAGAACTGTGCTCAGGCCTATATTACTGGCATTGTGTTTAGGATGAATGTCTGAATAGACTCATCAAGACTGGGGCATGACATAAGGCCTCCTTTAGGTAATCTAATGCCTGCTGCTGAGCTGTCCCCCACTGAAACCGCTGCAATTTCTTTGTTTGCTGTTGTAGGGGAGCAGCCACAATGGCAAATCCAGGAACAAATTTCCGATGTGATGCTAGACCCAGAAAAGCCCGCAACTACCACACTACCACAACTACTACACTACGCAACTACTACACTACCACATTTTCCTCTTACACTACCACATTTTCCTCACACTTCGTTATTTCTATAATGGACTGTCTACTCAAAAACTTGTGCTCACCGGAACACTGATCATTTCTCACCCCACACTTTGTTATTGCACAGACTGTTTACACAAACCTTTGCTCATTTGCACACTGCTCTTCTTTGTATTGCTGCTCATCATTATTTACCATTGTATATATACCCGTTCTCTGTTCATAGTAATAATTTATTATGTTCACCGTTCACATCCTTCTGTAAATCTCTGTGTATAGTAATAGGCATCTGTATATTATGTTCACAGTACATACATATATATACATATATATATATATATAATTTCATCTGTATACTATTGTTCATAGTACATATATATTCATATTCATCTGTAATTATTTTCATAGTACATATATATTAATCTGTATACTACATTTATAGTACATATACATCTTTAAACTACTGTTTATAGTCTATATTATCATTCTATTTATCTATGTAAATCATGTAAAAACTGTATATCCTGCACTTGCTGTTATTGCACTCTGGTTAGACCCAAACTGCATTTCGTTGCCTTGTACTTGTACATGTGTAATGACAATAAAGTTTAATCTAATCTAATCTAATCTAAACTACCTATGGCTGCACAGGTCTGGACAACTGTGGACTGCCGAAGACTTCTGATCATCAGTGGCCACTCTCTCTCTGCACTCACATTGTGGCCTTGAAAAGTCACTGCTTTCTGCATCAGTTGACATTTCTTCACGTGCAGCTTTAGGCCAGCATGAGCTATTTATGTCAAGTCTTCCAGAACTCTGGTCCTACACTAAACAACATAGAGCTACAACATAAAGCTACATAAAGTGCTTCAAGTGCAACCGAGTGCAAACTGTGCAGACAGGCAACATAAGACACTGTGGGACAGATAACACAAAATAGCACCAACCAGTAAACCTACTCTGGATATTCAGCCTTTCCTCTCGATCTCTGCTCTCCTACGTAAACGGGGAAGTCTCAATGAAACACACGAGTCAGACTTTCAGAGAGACGTTCCGAAGCTTTACTGTGCCACACACGAATATATACCATAGCGAAAGGGACGGGAAGGTCAGTGTGTGTGCAAACAGAAAACGTTGACGATAACAACTCCATATCTGGTCATCGGTGTTGGGCAGTAACGCGTTACTAGTACGCGTTACTGTAACAAAGTTACTTTTGACAGTAACTAATACTGTAACGCGTAACTTTTTTAAATAAAGTAACTCCGTTACCGTTACCGTATGGTGCGTTACCCGTTACTTTTTTAAATGAATGAATTTTGGCTGAAGTGTAGCCTGCAGTCTAACCTGTCTACAGCAGCGACGCATTGTAGGATTGGTGGATGAACCACTGTAAACATGAAGAAGACGCACTGTGGGCGTGTCTCCGTTTATTCAGCTCTGTGCGGCAGTAATGGCGAGGCGAGAACGAGTTTCTCAAAGTGGAAATATGATCATTATTTCACTTTAGTTGAGTATAAATACAAAAACTTTTTAGTCAAATGTAAGCTGTGTCTTTCTGGTTCGAAGGTCATATCTACTGCAATAGCAGCACCTCCAGAAACTCCATGCCTCGGCGAAGCTAGAAGCTAACCCGGTGTTCTGTTCTACATTGTTGATGGTTTTCATTCTTAAGCTGTGAAAGGAACATTTTTAAGAGCTCAACACAACAGCATTTATGATGCAGAAGCCACTTTAGTTTTTGATTCTGAATATATTATTCAGCTTGTTTTGTTATTTATTTCAGAAATCCTTGTGATATATTCAGTTTGTGCTGGTCTGACTTAAATAAAATAGTGTTTAAAAATTACTTTGTGTTTAAGTCAGTTTTGTGTTTGTATAGACCATAACGCATAAAAGGGCATTAATGGGAACATTAAAGAACGTTCTTTAAAAAAGTAACTAAAAAGTTACTTTTAACAGTAACGCATTACTTTTTGGTGTAAGTAATCAACAAAGTAACTGAGTTACTTTTTGAATGAAGTAACGAGTAACTGTAACTAGTTACTATTTTTTAGTAACTAGCACAACACTGCTGGTCATGTTATTCGTTAGGAGAAGCAACAAAACGCAGATTAGCGCATACCAAAAGGCGACAGTTTGGGTGCGTAAAAAGAGAAGATAAAGACAAGAACTGAATGTTCTGGGTCAACCTAATCTAGGACAAGGTTATTACGACTAGTGTTCAAGGATATCTTACAGTTCCACAGGGCTATTATGACTAGTGATCAAGGATATCTCACAGATGAGATGCAGTGCAAAAACAGCAGTAGCAGCAGTCAAGAGGTGCAAAAAACAGCATGTAAACGGTATAATATGGTTAAGTATAAATATTAAATAAATGGTGGTGAAATGGATTGAGATGAGTAATGTGTGTGTTGGGTTCAGCTTGCACTGTGTGTGTGTGTGTGTGTGTGTGTGTGTGTGTGTGTGTGTGTGTGCGCGAGTTTCAGTTTAGTTCTGTGTTGAGGAGCATGATGGCTTGCGGGAAAAAGCTGATGCACAGTCTGGATGTGACGGCCCGAATGCTTTGGAACTGCTTTCCTGATGGCAGGAGGGTGAAGAGTGTGTGTGAGGGGTGTGTGGGGTCGTCCACAATGCCGTTGTCTTTGCAGATGCAGCGTGTGGTGTAAATGTCTGTGATGGAGGGGGAGAGAGACTCCGATGATCTCAGCTGTCCTCACGATCCTCTGTAGGGTCTTGCATTTCCAAGACGGTGCAGTTTCCAAACCAGGCAGTGATGCAGCTGCTCAAGATGCTCTTAATGGTCAGGACGGGGGAGGGAGATAAGCTTTCCTCAGCCTTCTCAGAAAGTAGAGACGCTGCTAGGCTTTCTTGGTGATGGAGCTGGTGTAGAGTGACCAGATGAGGTTATTCGCCAGATGACTATTTCCACTGAGGATCCATTGATGATCAGTGGAGAATGGCCACTGTGTCCACAACCATCTCTTTGGTTTTGTCAATGTTCAGAGACAGGTTGTTGGCTCCACACCAGGCTGTTAACTGTTCCACCTCCTCTCTGTATGCTGAATTGCGTTCTTGCAGATGATGTTTGAGCTGTGCATTGCTACACAGTCGTGAGTCAGTAGAGTGAACAGCAGTGGGCTGAGCACACAGCCCTGAGGGCCACAGTGCTCAGTGTGGTGGTGCTGGCGATGCTGTTTCCGATCCGGACTTACTGAGGTCTCCCAGTCAGGAAGTCTGATTCATTTTCAGAGGGATGTGTTCAGGCCCAGTGGGCTCAGCTTATCGATCAGATGCTGAGGGATGATTGTGTTGAATGCTGAGCTGAAGTCTATGTCTCTGTTGTCTGGGTGGGTGAGAAACACTTCATCACAATGGGTGTAAGTGTGACGGGACGATTGTCATTGAGGGGGGTTGGTTTTCCTCGCCTCTACGTTGTTTTGTACCTCAAACTGGGCGTAGAAGTCATTCATCGCATCTGGGAGGGAGGCGTCACAGTCACAAGCAGGTGAAGTTGTCTTGTAGTTCATGATCGCCTGGATGCCCTGCCACATGTGCCGAGTGTCTCTGCCGTCCTTGAAGTGGCTGTGGATTCTCTTGGCATGTGTGCATCGCCTCTCTGATGGCACAGGACAGTTTGGCCCTTGCTGTTCTTAAGGCCGTCTTGTCCCCTGCTCTGAGGGTGGAGTCTCTTTGTTCCAGCAGTGCACGCACTTTTGTGGTCATCCACGGCTTCTGGTTGGAGCATGTAGTGATGGTCTCGGAGATGGTCACGTCATCAGTGCACTTGCTGATGTAGCTGGTCACTGATGTGTTCTCCTCCAAGCCTCCCTAAACATGTCAGTACACTCAAAACAGTCCTGAAGAGCAAAGGTGGCTCCTGCCGGCCAGGTTTTCACCTGTTTCAGAACCGGTTTAGAGCATCTAACGAGCGGCCTGTATGCTGGAATGAACATAACAGAGATGTGGTCTGAGTAGCCGAGATAGGGCGGAGCTTCGTACGATATGCACCGGGGATGTTTGTGTAAACAAGATCCAGCGTGTTTACTCCTCTCGTTGCAAAGTCCCCATGCTAATGGAGTTTAGGAAGCACAGTCCTGAGATTCGCATGGTTGAAATCTCCGGCGATAATAAACAATCCGTCGGGGTGAGCATTCTGTAGGTTGAAATAGAGTTCACACAGTGCCTCCTTAGCATTAGCGCTGGGGGAATGTACATTCCGACAATGAAAACAGTGGTAAATTCCCGTGGTAAATAAAATGGCCTGCATCTTACAGTCACAAACTCCACTAGTAATGAGCAATAGCGTGAGACAAGCACAGAGTTTTTTCACCATTCTATGTTGATATAAACACACACACCACCACTGCGAGTCTTACCGCATAGAGCTGCGTTTCTGACGGCACGAAACGCGGCTAGCCTGTCTAGCTGGATGGCGGCGTCCGGAACTCTGTCACTGAGCCACTTAACAGAAGAGGTTCTGCTTTGGTCATTAATTTCTCCTGTTGTCCTGTAGGATATCTCCTTGGTGGTCATGTGATGCGTTTGTTCCATGGACATGATGATGTTTTGACGATCCCAGGCTTGGACCAGAGCGAGGAACAGCAAAGGTAGTATGCCTATGTACATTTTAGCCTGCATCGTTGAAAGCAGAGGTGGGAAGTAACGGAGTACAAATACTTCGTTACTGTACTTAAGTAGATTTTTTCTGGTATCAGTACTTTACTCCACTATTTATTTTCCAGACAACTTTTTACTTTTACTCATTACATTTTTACACAAATATCTGTACTTTCTACTTCTTACATTTTCAAAACAGGCTCGTTACTTTGGTGAAATATCAAATTTTTCTCTTCACTGCGCGCCGATTTCAGCCGAACAACCGATTTCCTGTTACTGCGCGTCTTTTTCAATCTGCTGGTGTATAAAGTCCTGACTCTCACTCTTTACGAAGATAAGAATCAGCAGGCAGAAGGCAGTAAGAAGTTTGGGGTTAATGTGGATGAGACAGAGGGAGTCAGTGATGTAAACATGACTGAGAACAGACACATTCATGATCATCATAATTTTTTCCTCTGCTTGTGTTCTGTATGTGGATCTTCAGCCTGGATACATTCATTAGGTAACAACAATGAATTGTTGTTCATCCGAGGGTTCCGAGGGTTGTGCCCCCCAAAAAAAATTATCTAAAAAATATCGCACTCTCTATTGTAAACAATATATCTATGTATACCTAAATAATTGTGTAAGTAGAAAAAAAAAACCGCAAAAACTGCATTTAGAAACAGTTGAGTTCCCCCCTCCCCTTCCTCACAGTGGTTTGACCCACTGCCTGCTTTCCCAGTTCATCTCACCTACTCTACACACACGAGTCAGGTGTGTGTCTGCGGCTCAATTAATGTTCAACTCCATTAACTGGGGTATTTTATTTACTTTAAATAATGCGATTCTCTTTAATCTAGTTGATGCATACTCATTCATAAATTAGTTGCGGCAAAAATGCTGATTAGCGATGTAATTTTCCATGAATCTGCTCTATTAGCGATTAAAATATGTCTTATCTAGTTAACGTTAGCTTGTTTACAATAGCTTGTAGCATAGTGCACTGACACTAACACACCAAAGCCGTTTCCCATGCAGTGTTTTATTTGGGACGACTTGGTATAATGTTAACATTAACGGCCACAATTAGCATATTGTTTAGCTGTGCATTTACTAAATGAGCACTGTGCTACGTCTGAACTGACCCCACTGTATTTTTTTGTATAATCAATTTCTATTCTGTTCTTAAGTGTCTTAATTAATTTTAAATAAAATTTTAAACCTTTTTTTAATTCCTTGTTTTGCTTTGTCATTGAACCTGAGAAAAACAGTCTCCATGCTACAATAATAAAAGCAACGTTTTTCACTCAAATTTCGAATTTAAAACCTCCAGCAAAACATACACTTATTCACGACGTCCCTTCTTTACTTAGATATAAAATAAATAAATAAACTCCACCGAAAAATATTTTTAATCAGTAAACTTTTGTTTTATTTATGCGCCAAGTCTCAAATCAAACACCAAATCCGCCATGATTCACACAATTTACCCTCTGGGTGGCGTTTTGTGGGTTTTTTCTTCATAATGGTAAAACGAACTTAAATTACTGTCTTTATTGATCGTACAGATAAAAACAATACATCATTCAAATCTGTAAAATGTCTATGATTTTATATATATATATATATATATATATATATATATATATATATATATAT
>JAAIIK010000032.1:6785357-6817667 GCA_014706435.1 Silurus glanis | reverse complement strand
ATATATATATATATATATATATATATATATATATATATATATATATAAAAGCTTCTTGACTTGACTTGAAGAGGTGTACTTTCATCTCATTAACTGTCCGTGTGTAAACATAGCAAAGGCTCTTGATGTCCACACATCTCTGCACTGTTATAGCCTTTATATTTAATCACTGTACATATGCTTACATATATATCACATGCTGTACATATGCTACATATTTATCTGCACTATTTGCACGATTGCTACTTTTTGCACTTTTGGTAGATAGCAAAATGCATTTCGTTGCTGTGTACCTGTACTATGCAATGACAATAAAGTTCTATCTATCTATCTATCTATCTATCTATCTATCTATCTATCTATCTATCTATCTATCTATCAAATATTAATATGATGTGAGGTCCAGTTAACAGCTAAAACAGGTAGAAGTAATAACTACTTTTTACTTAAGTACATGTCAGAGCCAAGACTTCTTTACTTTCACTTAAGTAAAAAGGTATAATCAGTACTTCAACTTTTACCCGAGTATTTTAAAACATGAGTATCTGTACTTCTACTTAAGTAATGGATGTGTGTACTTTTGCCACCTCTGGTTGAAAGACTGGATATGTCAATGTAATATGTAATCACATATTACATATTAAGACTGGATAGGTAACATGCAATAACATGTGATGAGCATGTGACTCATTCTGACCAAGTGAAGTGATTTTGTTTTTTTTACAAGAAAGGACTTTTTCTTTTGCAGTTTCAATTTAATCAGTGTGCAATTCAACAAAAAACCCAACAGCTGATTAAATTACTGCATAATCAGTAGAAGAACATTAGCCTGCATGATGATTGTAATCAAAATTATCTATTTGTATTCACTTGTTTGAGCTTTGCTTTTTTAATGTGAGCTGACAAATCAGGGCTGGTCAAAGGGCCTTGATGACAAGCTTTTGCATAAGTTAGCAGTGAAATCAGACATATTTAATAATCAGAGGGCAAACTTTGGCCAGGTGTTATTATAAGGGTTACTAGATCCATGTCATAAATATTGCCCAATCAACAGCAATACCAAAACCAATACTATACAGAAACACACTATAATTTAGCACTGCATGACAGACAGGTATCTGATGCAGCAAGATTGAATGCCATTACTAAAGCAAGAAACCCAATAAACACAATTTAACTTCTAAGCAGTAATGACTAAGGGGTGTCCTTTCACAGCAGCCACAGCTTCCATGTATACATCATCTCTATCATATCTGTCATAAAATGACAGTTCTCCAACCACAGAAACCCCCAGGATTATAGGTCTTTCTGGCCCTGATGGCTCACCATTGGAGCAAGTATATGCACAGCATATACAAATATGCAAAATTTGGTGGAAAGTAAAATTAATGATTTAACAAACTGGGATTAAATGTGGAATAGAATGTTCAAATAGCACATATGGGTTTATTTGATTTTAAGATTCTCCTTGAATTATTAATCAAGCATTTTTTTTTCAATCATTCCCTTTTCAATGAAGCCACATATCATTATTGCTTCAGACACATCAGAGTGAACATGAAAAAAAAATAAGCAGTAGCTGTTTGGCTATTTATAGCATAATGTTGAGATAGAGCAAAATAGAGAGAATACAGGCCTGCTGAACTGGGTCATGGCCAAGGTGACAGCCTTGATAACTTCCTCAAAGCCATTGAAGACTGTTATGTTTCATCTTTCTTATAATCATCAGTGACTATTTATAGGTTAGAGATGCAGGATTAAATGTTTGTCAGGTATGACTTCTCTGTCTTGTTGCTGAAAATCGTCATAACTGTCACATTAGAAGGTAAAATCGAGATTTGGAGCATGGTGTTTTATCATAATTAATTTTAAGCCTATGCAGAAAATATTAAGTTTATCATAGGCTTAAAATTAGTCAAGATATTAAGATGTAAAATATTAATCAAGATGCTTTTGCAGTTTCAATTTAATCAATGTGCAATTCATCAAAAACCCAACAGCTGATTAAATTACTCACTGTATGTGTACACATATGTGGGTATAATCTACTCACATACAGTGTAATGATGGGGGTTTTTTTGTGTATGTTTGTGCGTGTGTGTGTATAACAGAATAGTCAACTATGAGACAGGGAAAGTAGGGGCCAAGGCCAGATCTCTTTGGAGAGTGGAGCCTCTACGGATCAGGTGGGTGTCTTCCACTTCACACTGGCAATGATTTTGTGAAACCTTGCTTGTTTTCCTTAATAGGTAAATGTGTAATTAATAAATAAATAAATGTATGTGTCTCTCTAAATATAAGATAAGATAAGATATACCTTTATTCGTCCCACAAGGGGGAAATTTCTTTGTTACAGCAGCAAAGGAAAGAAATAAAAATAAATGCAAATATATAAAAAGAATATACACATACTATAATATACAGTATATACACAGTACAATGTATAAATACAAATAAGGGGAAAAAAGTACGTATTGCAGGTAGTATTGCACACTGGTGGTATTGCAGGTAATATTGCACATGTTGCAGGTAATATTGCACACAGGTAATGTTATTACACAGTTAAACAGTAATAACAGTGTGTATTATGGTGACTGGTTTACTGGGAGCAGCTTTGATTGTAAAGTCTAATAGCAGCAGGGAGAAAAGACCTTCTGTAACGCTCCTTCAGACACTTAGGATGTAACTGGTCTGTCACTGAAGGAGCTGCTCAACGATGAAACGGTTATATACAGGGGGTGAGAGACGTTCTCCAGCAATGATGATAGTTTTGCTACCATTCTCCTTTCTCCCACCTCCTGTACAGTGTCCAGGGGAATCCCCAGGACTGAGCTGGCCTTCCTGATCAGCTAGTCCAGTCTCTTCCTGTCTGCATTAGAGATACTGCTGCCCCAGCAGACCACACCATAAAATATGGCTGAGGCCACCACAGAGTCAAAAAAGGTCTTCAGTAGCTCTCCCTGCACTCCAAAAGACCTTAGTCTCCTCAGCAGAAAGAGTCTGCTCTGCCCTTTCTTATAAATTGCCTCAGTGTTGTCTGTCCAGTCCAGTTTGTTGTTTAGGTGAACACCCAGGTATTTGTAAGAGTCCACTCTCACAATTTCCTTTTCCTGAATGTTCACTGTTGATAAAGTTTGTTTGTGCCTACGGAAATCCACCACCAGTTATTTGGTTTTCCCCACATTTATCTGGAGGCAGCTCCTTTGGCACCAGTCCACAAAGTTCTGTATAAGTCCTCTGTACTCCCTGTCATCATCATCTGTGATCAGACCGAAGATGGCAGAGTCATCAGAGAACACTTTTAACAAATTGCTCTAAGTAGTATTGCACAGTTTAAAATGGTTTTATTGCACAGATGTTATTGCACAAAGATTTAGGGTATCGTTATTGCAGAGTTAAAATAAACAGTAACAACAGTGTGCGTGATGATGACTGTTCACTGGGAGCAGTTCTAATTGTATAGTCTAATAACAGCGGAAGAAAAGACCTTTGGTATTGCTCCTTCAGACACTAAGAATGTAACAGTCTGTCACTGAAGGAGCTGCTTAGATATTAACTGTTTCATACAAGTGGTGAGAGTTGTTCTCCAGCTTAGCTACCATCCTCCTTTCTCCCATCTCTTGTCTAGTGTCCATGGGAATCCCCAGGACTGTGCTAGCCTTTCTGATCAACTTATCCAGTCTCTTTCTGTATGCAGTAGAGATGGTTTAGTAGTGCTCCCTACACTCCAAAAGACATTAATCTCCTCAGCAGAAAAAAATCTGCTTTGTGCTTTATAATAAATTGCTTTTGTGTTGTCTTTTCAGTACTGTTTGCTGTTCTGATGAACACCCAGGTATTTATAGGAGTTCACGTTATCAATGTCCTTTCCCTGAATGTTCACTGGTGATAGTGAGGTGTGTTTGTGCCTGCGGAAATCCACCACCAAATCTTTGGTTTACCCTCATTTATCTGGAGGCAGCTCTGTTAGCACCAGTCCCTAAAGACCTGGATCGGTCCTTTGTACTCCATTGTCATCAACATCTGTGATCAGGCCGATTATGGCAGAGTCATCAGAGAGCCTCTGCAGGTGACAGGTTGCTGAGCTGAACATGAGGTCCTGAAGTCCTGAAGGACGTCTGAGGAAGTACAGCTGGCTCTGTCCTCTCCTGCACAAAGCATCTGTGTTGGCAGTCCAGTCCATTCTATCATCCAGCTGCACTCCCAGGTATATGTAAGTCTTTACAATCTCCACACAGTCACTGTTGATAGTTACATGCTCTGGTTTAGGCCTGGATCTCATGAAGTCCACCACCATCCTCCCCATGTGGCAGGACTCTGAGTTGTATTGAAAATCCAACATATACAAGGTGAACAGGACCGGAGAAAGCGAAGTCTCTTGCGGCGCTCCCGTACTGCTGACGGCAGTGTCAGTCCTGTAGTCCCCCAGTCACATGTACTGAGGTCTGCCTGTCAGTTAGTCCATGATCCATGCCACCAGGTGTAAGCCCACTCCCATTTCTGTCAGTTTATCTCTAAGGAGCAGTAGCTGGATGGTGTTGAAAGCACTGGAGGAGTCTAGAAATTTAATTCTTACAGCCCTGCTTGCGCTGTCCAGGTGAGAGAGGGATCAGTTTAACGTAGATTATGGCATCCTCCACTCCCACCTTCTCCTAGTATGCAAACTGAAGATTGACGAGTGCATGGAGGACCTGTGCCCTCATGTGGTGTAGCAGCACTCACTCCATAGTCTTCATTATGTCAGGGCGACTGGCCTAAAGTCATTCAGCTCTCCAGGGTGTGGTTTCTTTGGAACTGGAATGATGCATAATGTTTTCCACATAAAGATGTGCGGTAGAGGGTCTCCCAGCGCAGGCCTTCAGTAGTCATGGTAAAAACTCCACCTGGGCCAGGTGCTTTGAATCGTGGGTGGAGGGACACTCTCCCCTGTGCTACATTTACAGTAGTTTCAGGGGGTAGAGAGACTTGTGTTACCCCACTTTGAGCTGCATCCAGTGATTATCTTCATCCTGTCCCAAAAAATTGAATTGAATTGAACTAAAAGTGTAGAAAAAGAACTGGAAATGCAAGAGTTGTAAAAACATGAATTCAGAAATGTTTAAGTAAACCTATTCTATTAGGATATTTTGGCTTTTGTTCATCATGACCCAACATCCAAAAATGGTTAGATGAATATGAACATAAATAATGTGCTATGGCCTTTATACAAAGTAATGATGACATACGACAACCCAATCATAAGTAAAAAAAAAAAAAAATCGTAAGTCAAAGATGGTACTATGACTGTGACAGCCTTTCCTGCTTCATGCTAATATATAATTAGAATTTTCTGCTCTAAACTGATGGCTTTCCTCTTCTTTTTTTCACTACAAGCAGGAGACATACTTGGGTACTTGGAAAAAGTGCTTTTATCACAAAAATTGCTGTTTAAAACAGAAAAAAATACACACTGAGACAACTTTAATCCATCGACCACTAGCGAGAGTGGGGCATCTCACATTGCTAGAGATATGCTCATTCCAGCTGTGCGTCCATTGTATCGTACATCGTACGCTGCTGCCTGTGCCTTTGAAATTTAAGTATTTATTTATTTTTTTTTTTTTTTACAATTTTGTTGTATTGCTATCGTAAGATCAAAAAATTTTATTTCAAACCATCGTAACTCGGGGACCATCTGTATGGTGTATGGCAGGACTGTAGCATGCTAATACATACAGACTATTACAACGCTTGATGTCGATTTCTGAACAAATATTTGCTTAAAAGTGGTTTATAATGCACAATTTTGAGAGGAGGTAAGAATAACATTTGGGGTAATCAGTTTTACATTGGTTTAGTTTTATTGACTTTAGAGAGACCCTGTGTATGTTATTGTAGACGTGATTTGTGTGTGTTAATGTGTGTGTGCTGTTTTTCAGTTGGTGTGGCAGTCATATCCGCTGGGGGCAGCAATTCCGCCTGCACCACCTAACTACAGGTCATTATCTGGCTCTGACTGAAGACAAAGGCCTTGTGCTGCAGGATCGGGAGAAATCAGACACAACCTCCACCACCTTCTGCTTCCGATCTTCCAAGGTCTCTGACATTACACCTGTTTGGACAGCAGACATAATTGCTCTCTGTTTGAAGGATCATAACCAATTCACAACCAATCAAAAAGCTTCTGCTCCTCCTGGTGAATTTGTACATGTTTATTAAGGATATTGATCTAGGATCAGAACTAATTTAGGAAAATAGAGGCTTCAAAGTTATGAATGTTATGTAAGAGCAGTGAGCTTCAGGACACCTAATGTTTCTTAACCCAGAACAAAGGCCTGTACATTGGTTTCAGACTGATATATTATTTATTAAAATGAAGATGTGTTAATCAAACAGGAATAGATTTGCTGATCTATGAAGAGTAGTCAAACCACCCTTGCCTAGCAAATCTATATTTTAATTTTCAAATAGATGTTTGGATTTCATGTCATTTGTTGGTTATTAGTTGAGCTTTGTCCTGTTTGATTATTCCACGGGAAAAATAATTGTGATAAAATATAAAGTGTCAGTAATAATAGCAATGGTTTAGCTTGTGAACTTTTCTCATATGCAAATTAATTTATGTCTGTGTATCTGTCTGTCTCAGTCTTTGCATGCTATGTGGGTGATCTTAAAATTATGAGTCATCTTAGAGAGGGAGGTCAGCCCTTCTCCTTGAATGGCTTAATATGTCCATTTTTGTAAATTGCTTCCTTATACACAGTTTACTCAGCACATGCTGCTTACCATGATTAAATGGATTCTTAAAGTTTTTGCTGACCTGCTTATCAGGGAACTAAAAATGAATTTTAATTTTATATAAATGTTGAAATTAATAACTAGAATTAACAGCATTATGATTGATATGAGTTGACTGTGGACTGTGTGTTAACACAGATCAGTTGACCATATAAAAGGTGTTGTAAAACTTTGCTAACTCTAGCTTCAATTCATCTCATGAAGGTCTCACATGGCAATGCTGGAGCAATTAATTATTCCACACTGAGTAGAAATCCTTGAGAACACTTTGTTTTTCGATATAGCTGGCAATTGCATTTCAGTTTGGAATGTAAGATAACATGTAAGATTCTTAGTGCTTTATGGCTGGAAATTTGAATAAAGGGTCAAGATGTAAAGACTTTAACCTGTTAGCCTTCGCCACAGATTCTGGGACTCACAGCTAAAAATGCCCTACCTAACTTTAAATGTTAACAGTTCCTGACAAAAATGTGCTACATGCACAATTTAAATATCTTTAATAAGAAGACACTTTTAGCTTTACTGTCCATTATTTAAAGTTGATATTGCTCAAAAAGATAATAAGTTATAGATGATGAAGTACCATGAATATAAATTTCCTGAATTGAAATGTTTTCTTTTCATCATATATAAATGCATGAAATCAGTAATGTGGCAATCCAGAAAAGTAATGGGGTAAAAGCCACATGTTTCATGAGTTTATATTTTAAATTGAATGAAGAGATCATGAAAAATTTAAAACCTACAAACATACATACAAACTCTTTCTGGTTTGGCCCTCCCCGCCCCACCCAGCCCAAATTTTAGGACTCACAGCTGAAAATGCCCTATGTAACTTTAAATGTTAACAGTTAACAAAAATGTGCTACATACACAATTTAGATATCTTTGGAAAGAAGACACGTTGGGCTTTACTAACAATCATAACAATTCAAAGTTGATATTGCTAAACTCAGGTGGCCATTCAAACTCTATTCATACAGTCTGCATTTAAATGAATGGCTGACCATTAAAGGCTATTGTTATACACAGTGTTGGGCAACGTTACTTTTAAAAGTAATGCATTACAATATTGAGTTACTCCCCAAAAAAGTAACTAATTACGTTACTTAGTTACTTTTTATGGAAACTAATGCGTTATATTACTTTTGCGTTACTTGTATCTCTTTCACGCCTTACAGGTGTAACAGGTGTAATATAGATAATTGCCATTAAGAAATAAGTTATATTAGGGCAAAAGACATGTCTTAAACATTTAAAATGTTTAATAACATTTTATGATCGATGATCGACTACATTTTGACCACAAGGCTGAACACTTTCCAGTCGCACTTCTGTACACTGCTTTTCAATCTGCCTTCGCCGTCAGAAATGTAACGTGCAATTCCGTAAATATGACCTCGTCCTCGTCTACATCATTCTCTGCTTCATCATCAGCTTGAAACGCTTTTACAAAGTTCGCGCTATTATCAGTGACCGTGGCAGTTTATCTTCCCAAAAAGAGCAAATGAGCTGTGAATTTGCTCTCTCTCTCTCCGCTGTGATGGCATCGTACATGTGTCTCCCACGGAAAACTTTTATTCTGAGCAGTCTATAGATCTGCAGTGGTGGAAAGTCGGCAAAAGTTTTCTATATTTCTGTCTCCATTTCCATATATGCAACATTGCATAATGTTACATATATTCAACATTATACACACACACATACATACACACACACACGCACACATCTGTAGTGCTGTGCTTTGCATGCAGATGTTTTTTTTTTTTTTTTTTAAGTGGTATTTTTTGCAGTTGACAAGAGCTTTTCACCAACACATAATCTACACTTAACCATTATTCCTTTCTCCTTTTCCTCGACTATTTCAAAATAATAAGAATACTTCCATCGCAGTAATGTAATCCCTAGTTTGCCATCTCCGCTTCTGACCAGCTTCTGTTCCCGCTGCTCGCACGTATGAGTGCGCGATTCTACGTGACTACGTTCATTTTAATTCAGTATTTATTCTTTTATGCAAAATAATTTAACTGAAAAGTAACTCGCATTACTTTTTTAAAAAAGTAACTCAGATATTAGTGTCTAAATTTATAAAGTAACGCACTACTTTACTCGTTACTCCAGAAAAGTAATATTACGTAACGCACGTTACTTGTAACGCGTTACCCCCAACACTGGTTATACATGTTTGGCTATTGATACAGATTTGGCATTCATATTGATGGCCAGGTAGCCAGACAAGCTATTGTTTTACAGTCATGGCTATTCGTATTGATGTCAGGCCATTCCAATCCAATCTCAATAATTCACTCTCAATAATTCTCACACACACACACACACACACACACACACACACACCTATAAAACCTATAAAATCATATAAAACTGTAAAACTGTTATCTCCATGCAGATCTCCAAGTCTCTGTTGTTATTCCGCCCCCAAAATATTTTCCACATTGCTGCTTTGTGCAAATCTAAGATAAAACAACTTTTTTGACTGTCCATTTTAATTGTTTTCTTTTTTGTAAACAAAGCCCAGTTAGCACAAGCTGAAAACAGCTGTTTGTGCAGAACTGAGAGCTGCATCACTTCCTGGGGCGCCACTGCACGTGCTCTTCTGTTTGACCACTAAGAGTTTGTAAAGTGTAATAAAACTAAGACTCGCCCACCTGGGGAATAAAATCCTCCCATATATCGTTAGAATCCTGCACTCATTAGCTACATTTTCCATCAATCATTTTATTTCCATAATGTTACTGGCTGGAAATAAAAGTTTTGAAATGATAGTTGGTGCAGAACAGACACCTGCCTGTAGAGTTGAAGCTCAAGCCCGATAATCCTCTTTTTATAAGATAAAGCCTCTTTTCCATTTTTTTGTTGTTTTTTTTTGTTTTTTTGTGGTCTCATTTGTTTTGTAACACTATATCTACCAGCCATATTTGTTTTTTTTACTAGCAAGATGTCATTTTTTATGCGAAAGTTATTCCGAAACATATACAGACAATACACTGTGACATAACCAAAAGAATAACCATCTAAATTACAACACTATTGTTTGGTTGGAGCAAAAATGCTTTACAGCATGTTGTTCAGTGGAGGCATATATTTCCTAATAAGCTGGGATTTGCAGCAGTGGATGTGTTTGTGACTCGTTATTACAATACATGTGTAAGTACTCCATTTTTTATGCATGTTGTTGTGTACTGCTTACACACATTCAGCAAATACATTGGTTATACATTTTCCATGGAAAAACAAACAGTGATCTAAAAGCGATCCTTGAGGCTTAGACCTTTAGAATGATGTATGTCATGGTTACTCTTGTCCCTTTTTATTTAATCTTTTGCTAAACATTAACACTAATTTTTACAACATTAAAGCTCTAATCTTTCATGATGTTGCACTCCGCAGGAGAAGCTGGAGTCGAGTCCAAAAAAAGATGTTGAGGGTATGGGAGTGCCTGAGATTAAGTATGGAGACTCATTCTGTTTCATCATGCACATGGCCACTGGCCTGTGGCTCTCATATCAGGCACCAGATGTGAAATCAACACGACTGGGGCCTCTCACGAGACGGGTAAATCACTTATGTATTCTTTCCATTTGGTGTTATTTAATCAATTTACATTATTATACTGATTAAAATTTTTATATGCTTACATGTTAGACCTGATGACATGGCCAGTCGATGAAAATTCAATTTCAGCCACCTACTTGTGATTCTATTAATATTCTATTAGATTCTCTAGTTATTGCTTTTCATAATATGAACGTATTTCATAATACTCTCTTCTCACTTGTGCCTTGGTTTCTGTCAGGCCTGTCTTCATGCAGAAGGACACATGGATGATGGCTTCACACTTCAACGCTGTCAGCATGAAGAATCACGTGCTGCACGCATTATTCGCAACACCACACAACTCTTCAGCCATTTTATCAGGTATAGGATCATGGTCCATGGTCTGCATGGTCCATCAGTATGATAGTGTGGAGAGCTTGCTGGCTCAGGTGGGAATAAATGGAAAACAGGTGTTTTTTTGCCACAGTCATGCTTTAATATTTTCTTTTACTTTTTACTGTTAAGAAAGCATGCACATATACACACATGGCTGTTTCTAGCCTTTTTGGCACCCTTTTAATACCCCCCACCCACCTACCCGCCCTCCCACCACAATGCTTCAATCCCACACTGTACAAATTATTTGTATGTTCAAACATTCCCTGCCAGAGAGTCTACTCAGATAATCGAAAGTAATCAAAATACGTAAAAATTGCAACATAATGAAAAAAAAAACTCTACTTCATTATATTTCTTCTAAACCCAAAGGAGAAGAAGGAGAGGAGAAAGTCATCTACAGAGACAGCAGGAAAAGGAGAAGTATAGGATAGTGAAGGTTATAGTGGGTACTGTAAACTATGGTCAAAGGAGAGAGGTAGCTGATATGATGGAGAGGAGAAAGGTAGATATGTTGTGTGTTCAAGAGACCAAGTGGAAAAGGAGTAAGGAACAGGAAAAGGCCAGGAACATTTTAGGTGGGTTTAAACTGTTATTTCATGGTGTGAATGGAAAGAGAAATGGTATAGGGGTTATTCTGAAGGAAGAGATTAGTAAGAGTGTAGTGAAGGAGAAGAGAGTTTCTGATAGGGTTATGAACATGAAGCTGGAAGTTAAAGGGGTAATGATAAATGTCATCAGTGCCTATGCTCCACAAGTGGGTTGTGAGATGAGGATAAGGAAAAATTCTGGAGTGAGTTAAAGAAAGTGGTGTAGAGGGTAACTAGGAATAGATGATTAGTGATTGAGGTGATGAGGAGGTGATGGGTATGTATGGCCTCAAGGAGAGGAATGTGGAAGGGCAGATGGTGGTAGATTTTGCTAAAAGAATGAAAATTGCAGTGGAAAATACGTATTTTAAGAAGATGGAGGGTCATAGGGTTATGTGTAAGAGTGGAGGAATGTATAATGTGGACTATGTGTTCTATGTAGGAGATGCAACCTGAAGGAGATTGGAGACTGTAAGGTGTTGGCAGGGGACAGTGTAGCTAGACAGGATCGGATGGTGGTGTGTAGGATAGTTTTGGAGTTTGGCGATTGAGATGGTTTGGACATGTGCAGAGAACGGACGTGGGTTATATCGGTAGGAGAATGCTGAGTATGGAGCCACCAGGAAGGAGGAAAAGAGGAAGACCAAAGAGGAGGTTTATGGATGTGGTGAGGGAAGACATGAAGGAAGTTGGTTTGAAAGAGGCAGATGTAAAGGACAGGATGATCTGCTGTGGTGACCGCTGATGGGGGCAGCCGAAAGAAGAAGAAGATCTAATCTGGAGCTGTCATGCTTGGGTCCATTCTTACCACAGATTCTTGTTCTTGGCTGACAAGAGTAGAACCTGAGGTGTTTTTTGCTGCTTTAGCCAGCCCCTTGATATATTGTGCATTCTGAGATGAATTTTTTTATTATCATGGTTGTAAATAGTGGATATGCATACTTCTGGACTTGGTTTGAAAGAGGCAGATGTAGAAGACGTATGGAGATGTATGGAGACGGATGATCCACTATGGCGACCCCAAATGGGAGAAGACGAAAGAAGAAGAAGAAGAATGAAAAAAACCCCTACTACTTTTACTAAGTAGTAATAATAATAATACTTGTGGTGGGACGGAGGTGAGGTGAGGGCAGCAACAGGGCAGCTGGTTGTGGCCTAGGCGACTGCCTAGTTTGCCTATGCCTAGAAACAGCTCGGCAGCTCGGCATCTCTCTCGCTCTTAAGGCTCTCTGCCTTTTATTCTCTTTCTTGCTCACTGAAAGAGAGAACATTCAACAGATTCGGCTCCACCTTCATTTTACAAACTGGTTTTCAGATGGAATTATGAAAATGTACCACAGACGGAATGTTGTAAAACAATGTTTATACATCATTTATAAAAAAAAAATTTTTCATAAAAGAATATATTTATTACTTCTGGAGTTAAATAGGTAGCTATATTGGAGAGAGGCTGGAGTGACTAAACACAGATTAAAGCCTAAACTGGGGTCAATCCTTCCTAAGTGTAGAGAATATGTATGTTGAAGGAATAAAAACTCTAATACAAAGCTATGAATTATCAGGTATCCTGTTAGCAAGTTTAGTCATTAACAGCACTTTGTATATTCCACTCTATGTTGTTAGAATTGCATGATTAGCATTCTCTGCAAACCTAGTTTATAAGCACCTGAGCATTCAGCAGTTTAAAGACACACCTTCCAGCTAATGAGAATCGAGTATTCGATCAGGCAGATGTATAATGTGAAATATTTAAAGAGTAAAACTCAGAGTGCGGAACTGACTCATGAGGTCACAATTATGCAGTATCTGCTCACTGTGCAGTGAATCAAAACTATTTACCACAAAAAGAACCTGAGGAGAAATCATTTAACTCTCCAAAGACAAATATTTTTCTGTTTCCAACTTTTTGGGATTTATGAATGAGATCAGGGTTTCCAGAAAAAATAGAACTGGTTACAATTAACCAACCCCAACATCTCTAAACGGATTTGCATGAAATTGCATACCTCAGAGATCAGAGCTTGCAGTACAGAAGAGTTTTCACAATTTCTCTGCTTTCTTGCATCACTGATACTGCTGTGCACACTTAATATGGCCATTCTATCACAATCTATTATTAAATATACTTTTTGAAAGCAAAATGTTATCACTTAACATTCTGTCATACTTTTTGTCAACACATTAACATAATTTCTTTAATAATGTCTCTAGGTGACGTATGTAACCGTAGTTCCCTGAGGGAGCTGCATCTAAATGCTTTGGGAATGCGCCCGAGTGTTCACGCTCTAAAATAATGTGTGTAATCAGTCAAAAATTGGACTCTGGCCATCACCGGCGGAGTGATGTCACGACCAGGAAATATAAAACGCACATGGAGTGAAGCCGGCGCCAGCTTCTGTAAAGGAGAAGGAAGCACTGCAGGGAGGCCAGAAGTGTGGCTTAGAGACGCATCGTCTCGTTCCCTCAGGGAACTAGGGTTACATACATAACCTAGAGATGTTCCCTTTCAGGAACTCGAGCTGCGTCGAAACGCTTTGGGAACGAGTGTCCAATCATGCCAGACTGACCAGTCCCTAACTAGTGTGTATGTTTAAGCACAGCTAGGGGAGGACAGAGGGGCCAGGAGAGGCACTGCGGTCCAGGTTATAGAACCGCACGAAGGTCAGCGGGTTGGACCAGCCCGCAGCGTTGCAAATGTCTTGGGGGGGTACTCCAGTGGACCAAGCTTTTGAGGCAGCCACACCCGAAAGGAGCGGGGAGGACTCATAGGATGATGCAATAGCATCAATGATCCATCTGTTTAGTCTCTGCTTATTAGCAGGGAGGCCTCTCCTGGGAGAGCCGTAGCAGACGAGCAGCTGATCAGATCACACACCGGACACAGACGGTTCAGTTTTTCCTAGTCTGGGGCCTGGAACGGAGGAGGATAGAAAGCCTGTAACCTTACATGTTGTGGGACGACCGAGGGCACCTTTGGGGATGTAACCCATTCAGGGGTACAGGAAGGCACTGGCCATACTTGGGGTGAACTCCAGGAAGGAGGGGGAGACAGAAAGGGCTTGCATGTCTCCTACTCTCTTGATAGAGCAAATGGCCTACAAGAACACAGTCTTGATGGAAAGGTGCTGCCAAGATGCCTTGGCTTCTCTGGGTGCCGCGAAGTAAACGCGTTACAACGGTTTCTGTCCAGAGATTGCCCTGCTAAAGGGGCGTGATATGCTGAAATAGCGGACGCGTAGACTTTCAGTCTGGAAGAAGCCAACTCCTTGGCGAACTGTCCTGAAGGAACGCCAAGCCAATTGGGCAATAGACTGGATCCAGCTGGTGGTGTTCACACCACGAGCAGAACAGACTCCATCTGGCAGCATACGACCTCCTCATTGAGGGAGCTCTGAAATGGAGAATGGTCTGTACCACCTTGGTGGAGAGACCAGAACCTCAGAGCTGTGCCCCCTCAGGTGCCCCAACCACAGCCCCCACAACTCCGGGCAGGGGTTAAATATGGCACCCCCGAGCTGGGAAAGGAATAAGACCAACATCTCCCATGGAGGGCGTTTGAGGAGAGCTATCAGGTCCGAAAACCATGGTTTGCTCGGCCACCTTAGAGCTACCAGGAGGAGGCGGACTCCGTCCCTGCAAACTCTCTCCAGAACTCACGGAAGCAGCGCAATGGGGGAAAGGCATACAGACGCTGCCTCAGCCAAGCCTGAGCCATACCGTCCAGCCCCAGTAAACTGCTCTCAATGAGAGGAGCTTCCCCAGGGCCCAAAGGAGGATCTGGTGCACCAGCCTGTACAGGGAGCGAGAGCATAGACCTGCTTGAAGGTTGATGTAGGAGACCACCGCGATGTTGTCCATACAGATCAGCACGTGGTGATTTCTGAGGTCTGGGAGGAAATGCTTCAGTGCTAGAAGTTGATGTGCCAAAGTAGATGGGGCCCTTCCCATAGACCTTGGGCAGAGCTACCACTCATGATCGCTCTCTGGTGACTCCCAGCATGGGGCCTAGAGATAGGAACCCAGGATCTCATCAAAGTGAGAGAAAGTGAGAGACTGTCCTTCTCTGACCTTCCTGACGGCCGTAAGGATGGCCACAAATCAGGCAGGAGAAAGCTGCACGCGCCAGGTGGAAACCGAGGAAAGAGCTCGCTGAAGCACCATGGGTTGCAGGGTTAATGGACCAGATCCCTGGGTGGGCCGGGGCAGGGCGGGCACCATATACAGCGGTGCAATGCGCCCCTTTACAGCCGGATCCCCAGGAAGTACTGTGACAGGACTTTTTTGTCAAAGCTTTCCTGTTGAAGATGTCAATCCTCAGATCTGTCACCTCACGGGGCTTCGACCAACAGGGGGAGTGCGAGTCGCGACGCGCCAAGGGCCCTAGCGGTCTCTTTGGTGGCTCTGAGAGCCAGAGCTGCTGTGTGGCGGAGCTCTTGAACACCTCGTGAACACCTCCCACATCCAGCTTATGCAGCAGGTCAGCCTAATATGCCTGTAACACCGCCATGGTGTGCAGGGATGCAGTGGCTTGACCTGCCGAAGCATAAGCTTTACCCATGAGCACAGACATATTACTAGTGTTAGGGTCCTAAGGGAGCAGGCAATCCCGGGAGAGAGGTAGCTGTCAAGCGTCTCTTCAACCAGTGGCATCACTCCATACCCATGTTTTTTACGCCCCGGGAGTTGACAATACACAGTCGAGCTGGGGGTAAAGGGACGGGCCGAAAAGGCTTTGCCCATGACCTGGACATCTCAGTGTGCACGATGGGAAAGATTTGATTTCCTGGATGAAGGCACTTTCTGCTCATAAACCGGCCAAGTTATATTGAGCTTGGCAACGGCACTTGTCAAAAACTCCATAAGCTCCTCGACTTTGGTATCACAGAGTGCGATATAACTTTTTGTCTCCAAAAAAGCTTTTCGGCTCAAAAAAAAAATATATACATTTGTGTGGGGTACAGTAAGCACAGTCTGCTACCCTGAGAATCGCCTGCTCCCTGCTCCCCAAGACCCTGACACTACCCTTGAAGCCCCTACGTAATATGTCGGTGCTCGTGGGTAAAGCTTATGTTTTTGCAGCTCAAGCCGCTGCATTTCTGCACACCATGGTGGTGTTACAGGCGTATTAGGCTGACCTGCTGCATTTGCTGGATGTGGGAGGTTTTCACAAGGTGTTCACGAACACCTCACGGCGGATCTGGCTCTCAGAGCCACCAAAGAGACCGCTAGGGCCATTGGCTGGTCCATGGCTGCCCTGGTGTCTACAGAGAGGCACCTGTGGCTCACTCTGTCAGAAATGTCTGTCGGGAGGTACAGACATGTAGCATCGCGACTCGCACTCCCCCTGTTGGGGATCCTGTATGATGCTCAGCGCCGAACCCCCTTGAGGTGACCGATCTGAGGACTGTCATCAGAAGGAAGGCTTTGACGACAGGACTTTTTGGGGATCCGGCTGTGAAGGGGCGCCTCCTTGCCCCAAGGAGGGACGTACAGCCGAAAAGTGTGCTTAACCTTCTTGCTTGCTTTCATTTATTTTTTTTTGGAGACAAACGATTGACAAATACAACACATACACACTTGCACTTCGTGAACAAACAGAAACTGGCGCCGGCTTCACTCCATGTGCGTTTTATACTTCCTGGTTGTGACGTCACCCAGCCGGTGACAGCCAGCGTCCAATTTTTGAGTGATTACACATTATTTTAGTTATGTGTTTTAATCTTGTGATCATTGAACCTTATCTCTTCATAAATCTTTATATCAGGGACCTGGACAGTCTTGCTGGCAAGAATCGTACATCTGTTACTCTTCCCATTGATGAGGTTTTCCAGACCCTTAATGATCTTATTACATATTTTCAACTCCCTGATGCCAAACTTGAGCATGAAGAGAAGCAGATCAAGCTGCGTTCACTCAAGAACCGCCAGAACCTCTTCAAGCAGGAGGTCAGTGTCCTTAACCAGCTTTGACGAGCCAACTTGTCTTTTTCTTTTTTTTTTTTTTTAATGAGAGAACATTTATTAAGGGACCATTTCCACAGCAGGACCAGGCAAGGGTCCTGCTGTGGAATAGTTAAAATTATTTTTCCATTTTTCAGAGTATGCTAGTGTATTACCTAGAATCACCTAGGAAACTGCTGAACATTTTCAAATTGAATTCTGCAATATGCAATTCCAGATACAATATGTCTAATCAGCCCAGGAGAGAAATAAAACCCAGGTATGCAGGTGCTTACAATGTACGAACAGCAATTAGTAATAAAATCTTAGAAATGCTGTGATTGTTAGTCATATGGACTTATATCATATTCTACTTTTGTTTTACATATGGTCAAACGTTTGTGGGAACCTAATCAACCACAGCCATGCTGCCACAAAGTAGGAACACAACTGTGCATAATGTCTTAGTATGGTGTAGCATTACACTTTCTCTGTACTAAGTAAAGTACTACTAAGTAAATGACCCAAGCAAGTTCTGGTGAAATCCCTGCAAATAAAAGTCATCTTAACACAAGGAAACATATCTTGAATATAATCAAATGTTTCAAGAAGTACTTTTTATAAGATTACATCAAGCCAGTTAAACAACCATTGAATTTATTGCTGGACATCATTATTCGAGCTTGTAATTTTTCTTGTTTTATATACAGTATATATTGATATTTCCACTTGCTAACATCTTTTGTTAGTGGTTTGCTTCAGTGACTGGACATTAACCCTGAAAACTACCTCAGAATTCTGTAATGAACGAATTTTTTATTTATGGAGCTGTGCTTTATCTAAGCTTTTTGTTCTTCAAATCAAAGTCTTCCTGGAAAATCATCTAAGGCATTTTCTGAAATGACAAGTAAAGGCATCAACAATTAGATTTTTCTAATTAAGTCTATAAAATAAGTCTATTATGTCAATTGAGTCTAATAATAATATTGTCGGTTATAGAAATTGGTTCCTTGATTATGGACAACACTTAAGGTTGAAAAACACATAGTTAAATGTTAGAGCGGTTTGCACTCAGGATAAATATGCAGGACACATACAGTACTGTATGGTCACTGTGACAGCAGAGCTCTTTTTTTTTACTTCTTTTAAACTTGCTTTGTCTCTCTTTGTCTTCTGTCTTAGGGAATGCTGACACTGGTGTCAAACTGCATTGATCGTTTGAGTGTCTACAGCAGTACAGCACACGTTGTGGAATGTTTGGGAAAGGAAGCTGGCACAGCTTGGAAAGACATTCTCAACTTACTCTACGAGCTTCTAGGTACAGTATAATGCCTGAGACTGAGGGAGACGTTATTTCTGTTAGAGCATTTTACATGTTCAAATTAGTTTGGTCATTAAATAGTCCTCCAGCGTGTTTATTTTTTATTTAGTGTCTCTGTGTACAAATATGATTTCATGGTTTATTAAAGTTTAAACCAGTCCCTAGATCTTTCTGTGTGGCTAAAGAGTGATTTATCAGACCACTGTATTTGTTGGTACTGCTACCCTGAGCAATTCTTATGAGGGATTTGATCCAGTGTAACTGTATATAAAAATAATCTTTCACTTAAATTTACATTCACAAAGGTTGCAAAGGTGGGGATTTTTAAGGGTTTAAATTTTTTTTATGATTGAAAAAAACACATGACACAAAAACATATTCACTCATACATTATTTCTTTTACCTTCATTTTTACAGTATTGTGAAGAATTTTTTTTCTACCACTAGGACTATTGTGCTTTATGATCATACTTGTCATTCAGATGCTTTCTTAGCAGATGGCATCTAAATCTATGATCATCAGTGTCTTATATGGCAGCTGATTCAATCAATTAAATATTTTTTTTATTTGTATAGCTCTTTTAACAATGGACTTTGTCTCAAAGCAGCTTTACCCAGATAAGACGGTAATAAAGAATGAAGAAGATTGTTTTTTGTAATTGTAAACGTGTCTCTAATGAGAAAATCAGTAGCGACAGTGGCAAGGAAAATGGCATAAGATGGCATTAGGCAGAAACCTTGAAAGGAGCCAGACTCAAGAGGGAACCCATCCTCATCTGGGAGGCACCCAATGTCTATTTATTACAGTTAAACATTGTTGACATGTGCAGTAATGGTGATCAAATGCAACCTGTAGACCTGTTTCAGTGTAGAAGACTGTTGACATTAGGTACAGTCCAAATCCATCCTCAAAGCTACTGTGTTGCTCCGTAATTTCATGGATCTTTAAGCTGTTGATGTGAAACCATCCCCAGCTGCACAGAGTGGCTCCCAATTGAAGAGAACTCCATGCAGAGGCAGGCCGGGATGAAGCAGGCAGATCAGAGAAGAGGAGAGCGCCAGGAACACTGGTCACTGGTACTTCAGGATCATATTCAACTAGAGAGAGAGAGAGAGAGAGAGAGAGAGAGAGAAATATGGATTATAAGTATCTTTATTGTTGTATAAAAATTAAAGACACTGTGGAGTTGGGGACTCTGGCAAGACTAGTTATGGCATCATAACTAAAAAAGGAGAGCCAGAAGGCACAAAACACTATGTCCATGATCCCTCCAGATCTGTTCATTTTGCCTCAGAAACACCTAGAAGGCTTGACTAAATAAATGTTTTAAGTCTAGAGTTGAACACTGAGACTGTGTCTGAGTCACAAACACTAATTGGAAGGCTGTTCTATAACTGTGGGGCTTTATAAGAGAAAGCTCTGCCCCCTGCTGTAGTCTTCATTATTTTAGGTACCAACAAATAGCCTGCACCTTTTGAAGCATGGGGAATCAAAATAGTACAGATGTTTGCTCGGATACTGTAGTTTGAGACCATTTAGTGCGTTATACGTCAGAAGTAGTATTTTATAGTCATATTTTCTAGCTCTGAACCCAGACATTAGGGAGGCACAAGCCAGTGCACTCTTAGTGCCGTTCCCAAGCCCGGATAAATGGGGAGGGTTGCGTTAAGAAGGGCATCCAGCGTAAAACATGTGCCAAATCGAACATCGAGGTCGAGGCCCGGGTTACCAACGACCGCCACAGGTATCGTTAGCCAACAGGGTACCGGTGGAAATTGGGCTACTGTTACCCGAAGGAGGAGAAGGAGAGGAGGAAGACGTCTACAGAGACGGCAGGGAAAGGAGAAGTGTAGGAGAGTAGAGGTTAGGGTTGGTACTTTAAATGTTGGCACTATGACTGGTAAAGGGAGAGAGGTAGCTGATATGATGGAGAGCAGAAAGGTAAATATGTTGTGAGATATGTTCATGAGACCAAGTGGAAAGGGAGTAAGGCCAGGAACATTGGAGGTGTAATGAGGAAGTGCAGGGGAGCATAAGGGGAAAGAGGTTGGCAAAACAGAAGTGGGATCGACAGGGTGATGAGAAAAGTAGGCAGGAGTACAAGGTGATGCAGCAGCAGGTAAAGAGGGATGTGTCGAAAGCCAAGGAAAAGGCATATGAGAAGTTGTATGAGAGGTTGAACACTAAGGAAGGAGAAAAGGATTTGTACCGATTGGCCAGGCAGAGGGACCGAGCTGGGAAGGATGTACTGCAAGTTAGAGCAATAAAGGATGGCGATGGAAATGTGTTGACTAGTGAGGAGAGTGTGTTGAGAAGGTGGAGGGAGTATTTTGAGCAGCTGATGAACGAGAAAAATGAGAGAAAGAGAAGGTTGGATGATGTGGAGTTAGTGAAGCAGGAAGTGGATAGGATTAGTAAGGAGGAAGTGAGAGCAGCGATTAAAAAGGATGAAGAGTGGAAAGTTGGTTGGACCAGATGACATACCGGTAGAAGCATGGCGATGTTTAGGAGAGATGGCAGTGGAGTTTTTAACCAGATTGTTTAACAAGATTCTGGAAGGTGAGAGGATGCCTGAGGAATAGAGGAGTGTGCTGGTACCGATCTTTAAGCATAAGGGAGATGTGCAGACCTGCAGTAACTACAGAGGAATTAAGTTGATCAGTCACACCATGAAGTTATGGGAAAGAGTAGTGGAGGCCAGGCTGAGAGAAGAGGTAACCATCTGTGAGCAACAGTATGGTTTCATGCCGAGTAAGAGCACCACAGATGCCTTATTTGCTTTGAGAATGTTGATGGAGAAGTATAGAGAAGGACAGAAGCAATTGCATTGTGTATTTGTGGATTTAGAGAAAGCGTACGACAGGGTGCCAAGAGAGGAGTTGTGGTATTGTATGAGGAAGTCAGGTGTGTCAGAGATGTATGTGAGGGTGGTGCAGGACATGTATGAGGACAGTGTGACAGCAGTGAAGTGTGCAGTAGGAACGACAGACTGGTTCAAGGACTTCATCAAGGATCGTCCCTGAGCCCTTTCCTGTTTGCAGTGGTAATGGACAGGTTGATGGACGAGGTCAGACAGGAGTCTTCCTGGACTATGATGTTTGCGGATGATATTGTGATTTGTGGTGAGAGTAGTGAGCAGGTTGAGAAGAGCCTGGAGAGGTGGAGGTACGCGCTGGAGAGAAGGGGAATGAAAGTCAGTAGGAGTAAGATGTGTGTGAATGAGAAGGAGGGCAGTGGAGTGGTGCGGTTGCAGGGAGAAGAGGTGGAGAAGGTGGTGGAGTTCAGGTACCTGGGGTCAACAGTGCTAATCAATGGAGAGTGTGTTAGGGAAGTGAAGAAAAGAGTGCAGGCAGGGTGGAGTGGGTGGAGAAGAGTGACAGGAGTGATTTGTGATAGAAGAGTATCTGCAAGAATGAAAGGGAAAGTTTATAAGACTGTGGTGAGACCTGCGATGTTGTATGGATTAGAGACATTGGCATTGAGTAAAAGACAGGAGGTGGAGCTGGAGGTAGCAGAGCTGAAGATGTTAAGGTTTTTGTTGGGAGTGACAAGGATGGACAAGATTAGAAATGAGTTTATTAGAGGGACAGCGCATGTAGGACGTTTTGGTGACAAGGTGATGGAGGCGAGATTGAGATGGTTTGGACATGTACAGAGGAGGGACATGAATTATATTGGTAGGAGAATGCTGAGGATTGAGCCACCAGGAAGGAGGAAAAGAGGAAGGCCAAGGAGGAGGTTAATGGATGTGGTGAGGGAAGACATGCAGGTAGTTGGTGTGAAAGAGGCAGATGTAGAGGACAGGGTGGTATGGAGACTGATGATCCGCTGTGGCGACCCCTAATGGGAGCAGCCGAAAGAAGAAGAAGATTTTCTAGATCTGATAAGGAGACTCTGTTGCATTCTGGACTGCATTTTGAACTGAATATTATTTATGCACTTACAAGAACATCAAAAAAGCTGCACTAATGTCAAGCAACATTAGTAAGGAGACGCAGCCCTGATCAGAGGCCAATAACAGATCATTTACCACTTTAACCATCGCTGTCTCTCTGCTATGATGAGGCCTAAATCCTGGCTGATACATTTCATACAGTATATGTTATTTCTACCAAATAATTTATTATTTTTAGAACAGGTTCAAGTACTTTTGGTACTTCAAGTACTATTATGTTTGTTATTTTCTGAGATAATTGTGTCCACCACTGTGTATGGGTCCTGTAACATTCTGATTAATTCCTATGGAATTTAGATGGAACTGCTGTTCTACAAAAATTAAGCTGAAATTGAGAGACCATGTACACCTTATGATTTAATAGCTTGTTGATCCACCTTTAGCAGCAATTGAAAATCGAAATTGAAGTAACCACAAATGACTTTATTAGTCTCTCACATCATTGTGGAGGAATTTTGGAAGTCTTCTTTACAGTGTTGCTTGTTTATTGAGTTTAGCTTGCATTTGTTTATACTCAGCTCTCTTAAGCATCACATTATTTTGATGGGTTTAAGGTCTGGACTTTGACTGGGCCATTGCAACACCTTCATTCTATTTTTTTTATTACCACCTCAATGACTGCATTTCCCCAGTCCCTGTGCCTGCAAAACAAGCCAAAATCATCACCCCTTCACTTGCGCTTGCTAGTTGGTAAGAGTTATTTCTGTTGATATGCTGTGTAAGAAAAATAATGAGCACAACAATGATCGTAATAAAGAAGTTTATAACAGCATAGCAGTGACAAAATACATGAAGTACTTTGGGTTCATCAGAGTCAGAAAGAATGCAGAACAAACTCTGCCCAGATATTTTATAATGTTCTTTCTTTTATAGTGTAGATAGGATTAATCTTTTAAATGTAAATTAAATGTAGGAAATGAGTAAAGGTACACATGGCTGGGTGATACCACTATCAAGCCGGAGGTCAGCAGGTGGTAGTATTTACACCTTTGCTGGTGCCGGCCCCCCAGCAGCTTGGGTTAGTGTATTGTTTAAATGATAAATATGGTCTCAGACACCTTTTGGTTATAGATGGTCCTTGATGGCTTGCTGCCTCTTCCAGCCCTTGATGTCTTGCTGCCTCTCCCTGAAGAGGTCTTCAAGAACCATCACAACCAAAAGAGATGACCTACATTGAACATTAAATTCTTATTGAATTAACACATACAATTAACATAATACACTAACAAATGATGAGGAAAATACATCCACATCCTATAGTAATCATAGAACTATCTGCAATCTGACATCTTGGAACACAATTATATTACATATTACATATATTACAATATAATATTTGGCCAAGAATGAGGAATATACATACATACAGTGATCTTAAAAGTTACATCCCAAATTAAACCTGAATAGGCAAAAGCTAACTAAATCATGCATTTGTTTGGACAAAATCTTTTTCTCCTTTCAGACCTGCACAGGCTTCAGAAATATGACAAACAAGCTTTCTTTTGCATCACTGATATTTGCACATCGTCTAGTCTTGGTAACTCAAAAATAAAATTCTGGGATGATTCCTCCACTGGATTGAATGATATTGTCTGTTGATATGGCCTCATCTTCACTGAACCCAGCAGGAAGTGCTGGTTGTTGCTCTGTGTATTCTTGCATCATTCTTCTCACTGAAAAGGCCAATGTTACCATCCATTCAGCCATTGGTTAGGTGATTTTAAAAAACATGAAACACACAAAAGTTCTCAGCGTAACCAGAGTTTCCTCTGAAAACACTGGGCACATTAACAATAAATAAACATTGGATGAAAGTCCATTACCAAGGCATCACTTAAGTTTAAGGTGTAGCACCTCTAAATGCTGTTGGGAGAATCATTACACATTAAAATGCAGCAGTTAACTCTACTCTTTACTGTGGTATTGTTGGTGTTAATTTTGGTAGAAATAACCCATACAATTCCATCTTGAGAGTTTGGTTTAACATAGTTAGCACATACACATTGAATTATCTAATGACTAAACAATTGTTCCATTAGCTCACCGGTTTCTATCTACATGCAAGCTTAGACCTTTCCTCTTATCTTAGCTTATTAGCAGTCACTTTAAAACATGTCTAATGGGACAAAACTTTAGCTAGATCAATATGAAATTGTAGTTTGAATCTCCAACATAAGATTTCTGATTATGGTTAACATTTACAGCTCTGATAGGCCTAAATGCTACAATTCTACCCAAATCCAGTCTTATGAGACTTATTTTGTACTACTTTGGTGTAAATGCATTACAGTGCATTAACAATTACAGCATCACAATGCCTGCAATAGTCTAAATCAGACCTGGGCAAACTACGGCCCGCGGGCCACATCCGGCCCTTTGTACGTCCCTGTCCGGCCCGCCTGAGGCCAATCATAAATTACAGGGATGCACCGAAAATTTTCGGCCGAAATACCTAAATTACCGAAACAACACTGCAGAAACACAATTGTAATGACGCAATAAAAAAGCGCAGCCAGCACACGGTTATCTGGATAAGAGCCAACATGTCTGCAGTGTGCAAAACATGCAATGCTGAAATTTCAAGAGGGGGTGTATCTGCAAAGAGTTTCTCCAAATCGGGTTTAATTCATCACCTGAAATCCAAACATCCCGATTGCCATTCTAAATATGAGAAGAACGCGGCGCAGAAAAGTAGTCAATCCGAGCATGCGCACTCCGTCTGTAGAGGACGTTTTTGAAAAGGCAGGGAAGTTTTCCAGTGATGGTGCCAAGGCAAAAGGCATAACACAAAAAATTATGGATTTCATTGCCTTTTGAATTGAATTTTCATTTCAGTGCATCCCTAAAATATTATCGTTGGTGTGGCCCTCTGACACAATTCAGGTTTCTCATGTGGCCCCTTGTTAAAAATTAATTGCCCACCCCTGGTCTAAATGAATACACACCAGTAGAAACTTTAGCTACATTAGCCTAAATGCACTTGAGTGCTTTAACAACAGTTCAACACCAGCTAACTTCACATTATTCTACATATATGCTCATTACATGTGTAACTTATAGCATATGTTTCCATAACAACAACTGCAGGGACTGTAATTTTAACAGTATAAGCTTAATTTCTAAGTTGCTTCAAACAAAATACTACTTGGACATCACAGGAATTTTTGTTGCGACCGAAATGCATAAAATGCAGTTGTTAGTCCTTAACCAACTCAACATTAGCAAACAGAGTTTTTACTCTTGGGGACAGTTAACCATTTTACTACAGACCCCATAGCCTTATTGAATACTGCTGTGAGTTCACATATAGTTTCTTTTAAATGTGCAGTTAACTGATTTGGGTTATTAGAATGCATATTTCTGCACCAAAGGAAATAGGGCTATTCCTAAAGATCAGCATTTTTGGACTATGTGGCCAATTTTGTGGCAGAATGAACAAAATGTACTTTCCTTATTGTGCAAAATCAATTGCTCACATTCTTCTGTGGGCTTAAAATCGGGATTCTTATCACCTAGTGCTAATACAGGAGACGTCTTTGAACTAGAATTACTACTGTAAAACTGTATCATCTTAGTTATAATGTCATTGTATTTAGATAAATGTGTCACATGCATTACTATAGCAGAGTGGGTGAGGGGATCACACTTCTTAGTCAACACAGATTTGAAACTGGCATCATTCAGAGTAATAACAGGATTGCCAGTGAAAAATTTAAAGGCCTCAAATAATCACTCAGAAAATGCCACTGGGTGCTCCCCTTTTCTCATGTGAATGCCAGCTATTTTATCCCAGTTAACTGACATCAGCCCTAACACTTCAAGCAGTGCCTGTTTCCTTTCAATCTCATTTGCAGTTCTCTCCTTTACTTTCTGAGTTAAGCTTACAGACAAGATGTAAGGCAAGCATAGGGTTAGCAAAATGCAGGTATCACCATCCATACATTTGTAAATGTTGGCATATCATTCCAGGTTTTTCAGAAAATCTAAGGGATCCTGTTTTACAGGATAAAATTTTCCAATATTCTTAATTACGGCTTTTAGTTCATTGGGGCTAAATCCTTAGACCATTGGCTCCTCCCCTCCTTAATTAGCTCTCACAATCGTAGTAACGTGAATTGTTGCTATGAGAAATCTAGATGTATAGTCAGAGCATTCACTATTGAGTGACTGAGACTCTTTTTTCCAACCCTCATCACTGTCTTTCTGCAAATTTAATATTTCTGGAACTCTGTTATACAATGCAAAATCTACCATCCTTTTACTGGGATTTTCCTCAGTTGTGCCATTCTTTATCAGAATCTGACAGGCAGCCTTAGATTCCAAATCGTTAAACAAGGTTTTAACTGATGATTTGAGCATACTGTTGTTAGTTTTCAAAAATGCAATCTCTGTTCTTTTCTTCTTTCAATATTGTTTCACCGACTTGTAATTTTTTTGTATAAATGTCTCCGATACTGACTCTAGAATGAAGCTGCTTATTTTCAGCCTCTAGCTCAACTAACTTCCTCCTGGTTACCTTATATGAGGCAAAAACTCCCTGTAGTGCATTTGCAATTTTTCCTTTTAGTTCCTAGTTATTTTGTGATAACTTTCAAACTTAGAAACAGCCCACTCATATGGCTAATCACTGATCTTCTCTATTCTGTTAAACATCCCTTGTGAGCCGTGTTTAGTGATGTACTTAATAATCAGCTCTTCCATTTCAAAAATGCTAAGTTACAACTACACATTGTGTAGTTACTTTAAAATACCCGCTAGTCTATTTATTCACCATACCAATACTTCTAGTGCAAAATGAATAAACCTCCGCAATATCAGTTTTAAATGTAACACTGTCGCAATCCATCAGACAAAACAACACTACTTCACTGCATTATATCCTAAACCAGTCTTTAAAACAGTTTAAAGCAGTGTCACAGTCAGTCACCAACCACTACCCACTAAAACCACACTACTTCAGGTTTTAAACTGTTTTAAACTTTACAGAGCAGCTAGGGATCAAGGTCTTTACGTTATCACCAGTTTGACTTTCTTTAGAAACTAATAAACTTAAGCACTTTGCTTCAGTTACTTTAGAAACAATACTATTCCAATACAACTTTGCCACCACACAATGTTGGGCTGATTTGGTTCTGTTAGGATCCTATACAGAAATGTACAGAATAGGCTTAAGAACTCCTCCTCCTTATGTTTAAGAAACTCAATTCTTTTCTGCCCTTAACATTTTCTCCTCTAGATTCTTTTTAAATGAGGGGGTTCCCTTAACAAAAAATAGCATAGAAAAAATAAAGCACTTTTGTTACCTTTCCCATTTTTTTTTGGGAAATCCCTCGTTGAGTGGCTCACCAATGTAAGAAAAAATGATGAGGACAACGATGATCATAATGAAGAAGTAGTTTATAACAACATAGCAGTGACAAAATACATGAAGCACTTTGGGTTCATCGAAGTCAGAAAGATCGAAGAACAAACTCTACCCAGATATTTCATATTGTTCTTCCCTTTGAAGTGTAGAAAGGATTTAGCTTTTAAATGTAAATTAAGTGTAGGAACTGAGTAAAGGAACACATGGCTGGGTGATGTCACTATCGAGCTGGAGGTCAGCAGGTGGTAGTCACCGGTATTTACACCTTTGCTGGTGCCGGCCCTCGGCAGCTCAGGTTAGGGTATTTTTTAAATGATAGTCATGGTCTCGGACCCCTTTTGGTTAGAGATGGTCCTTGATGGCTTGCTGCCTCTCCCAGACTGATTAAATTAAGACTATTTTTAAGATTGATCCAATTGAAATTGTATATCAAGCTACATAGCTGATTTTGTGAAATTCAAGCTGTTTTGTGAATTAGCTCATTTTGATATAGAATGGGTTGAGGCAGTCTGTAAATTCCTTCAGTTGTGTTCGGTTTTTCTCAAACGTGGTGCTTTGCAGACAAACATCTCTAATTTGGGCTCATCTGTCCAGAGAAATGTTGCAAAGGGGCGGATAATTTCCAGTAGGGGAAGGCGAGAAATTTTGGAAATATAGAAGTTGAAAACTTAACAGGAATTTATGGACATTTATGGGAATTAATAAAAAAAAATTGGGAAATGTGTATAAACTATGTCATATACAAACATAAATATAAACATTTTGTTTGTCATAAACTGATATGAGAAAGTGAAAATATGAAAATATGAGTAGTGAAATGTGTGTTTCATTTATGAGATGATGGTGTAGAGAGTTCTTTATAGTATGCCTGTGTTTGCTAAGATATGCCTTCTCTTTATGCCGTCTTTTTAAGCTGCTCTGATTCGAGGAAATAGAAATAACTGCACACAGTTCTCTCAAAACCTGGACTGGCTGGTCAGCAAGCTGGAAAGACTGGAGTCATCCTCAGGTAGAACAGACTTTTCCATTCTTGTTTGTGGAATATAAAGTTTAATACATTAAGTCTTCAATAATGGTTTCCTGTATACTAGTCAGAGATGGGACATTGGGGCCCAGCACAGCCATAATTTTTGCCCATTGTATGAGAAGTTGGACACTAAGGAAGGAGAAAAATATTTATACTGATGGCCAGGCAGAGGGACTGAGCTGGGAAGGATGTGCAGCAAGTTAGAGATGCAATAAAAGATGCAGATGGAAGTGGTTTAACTAGTGAGGAGAGTGTGTTGAGAATGTGGAGGGAGTATTTTGAGCATCTGATGAATGAGGAAAATGAAAGAGAGAAAAGGTTGGATTATGTGGAGATGGTAAAGCAGAAAGCGGATAGGATTAGTAAGGACGAAGTGAGAGCAGCAATTAAGCGGATGAAGAGTGGAAAGTTGGTTGGACCAGATGACATATTGTGGAGATGTTTAGGAGAGATTGCAGTAGAGCTTTTAAACAGATTGTTTAACAAGATTTTTGTAAGGTAAAAGGATGCCTGAGGAATGGCGAAGGAGTTTGCTGGTACTGATTTTTAAGAATAAGGGAGATGTGCAGACCTGCAGTAACTAAATTGAAATAAAGTTGATCAGACACACTAGGAAGTTAGGGAAAGAGTAGTGGAAGCCAGGCTGAGAAAAGAGGTGACCATCTGTGAGCAACAGTATGGTTTCATGCTGAGGAAGAGCACTACAGACGCAATATTTACTTTGAGAATGTTAATAGAGAAATATAGGGACGGTCAAAAGATTTCGAGAAAGCGTATAACAGGGTGCTGAGAGAGGAGTTGTGGTATTGTGTGAGGAAATCAGGTGTGGCAAAGCAGTATGTGAGGGTGGTGCAGGACGTGTATGAGGACAGTGACAGCAGTGCAGTTTACAGCAGGAACGACAGACTGGTTCAAGGTGGAGGTGAGAAAGCATCAAGGATCTGCTCTGTGCTCTTTTCTGCTTGCAGTGGTGATGGACAGGTTGACAGACGAGGTCAGACAGGAGTCACTGTGAACTATGATGTTTGTAAATGATATTGTGATTTGTGGTGAAAGTAGGGAGCAGGTTGACAATAGCCTGGAGAGAAGGGGAATGAAAGTCAGTAAGAGTAAGACAGAGTACATGTGTGTGGATGAGAGGGAGGGCAGTGGGGGAGTAGAGGTACCTGGTGTCAACTGTGCAAAGTAATGGAGAGTGTGTTAGATAACTGAGAAAAAGAGTGCAGGCAAGCTGGAGTAGGTGGAGAAGAGTGGCAGGAGTGATTTGTGATAGAAGGGTATCTGCACGCGTTAAAGGGAAAGTTTATTAGACTGTGGTGAGACCTGCTATGTTTTAGAGAAAGTGGCATTGGCTAAAAGACAGGAGGTGGAGCTGGAGGTAGCAAAGCTGAAGATGTTGAGGTTTTCATTGGGAGTGACGAGGATGGACAGGATTAGAAACAAGTTTATTAGAGGAGTAGCGCATGTAGGACATTTAGAGGACAAAGTGAGAGAGGCCCGATTGAGATGGTTTGGACATGTGCAGAGGAGGGACAGTGGGTATGTCAGTAGGAGAATGCTGAGGATGGAGCCACCAGGAAGGAGGAAAAGAGAAGGCCAAAGAGGAGGTTTATGGATGTGGTGAAGGAAGATATGCAGGTAGTTGGTTTGAAAGAGGCAGACGTAGAGGACAGACTAGTATGGACACAGATGATCCGCTGTGGCGACCCCTAATGGGAGAAGCAGAAAGAAGATGATTATGTATTTTTGTCCATGAATATGTAAAAATTATTTTTGTTAGTCTATTTTTTTTTATAGCATTTACTGTATCTTGGGTGCGGTGCTTTAAGGAGCATCCAAGTGTAATTTTATCAGTGGTGGGCCATGTATTTGGTACCTGGGCCTTCAGTGGGGACTCACCCGACTTAATCCACTCTTAATACCACCACTATCACGTCGCTTTTATAATCACGGTTAAAAAATTATCAATACTATACAATAACGCAATATAACAATGCGTGGCATTACAGAGAGAGGCATTTCACATATGGAGGGTGAATACCATTTTTACTAAAGCAAGAAACCCAGTTATTAACCTCTACACTACAACCGCAACTGTGACACCTACATCATCTGGAGCAGTTCAGAATCAATATTTGTCTAATAACATGACAATAACATTAAGATTAAGATTAAGATTAGATTTACATGGCAGCACATAGAGGCTGAAATCTAATTGTACAAAAAAATCTAACATCCACATGCACATGCAGTGAAGCAGTGCACCCAAAAGAAATGCTACGAAATGAAGAGAATAGACTGTTGGGAATAAATTAATACAATTTCATGGAACAAATATTAGAATTTAGCTTGTAAATGTAGGTCAGTGCTTCTGATAGTGTTTAGGCCAGCAGAGAAGGCTTTGCTGCCCCTGACTGCCCACCACTGAATTTTATATTACCTATTCAATCACATTTCATCCGTCACATCACATACTGGTGTAAGGCCTGTAGTAATTAATAGTGCAGGCTGCTGCTAGTTTCATATCCATGTTGCTTGATGCTGTTGATTTAAACAATCAGCATGCTGAGGCCTGCTAGTATTGTCACATTTTATGTCCTTTGATTGGATGATCAGAGAATGCACTAGTCAGAGCTCTCAAATTGCATCTGTAGCAAACTGCACAAGTTCAAATATATTTTTGTGGTTTTAAATGCTTTTTTTTATTTCGTAATGGCTGATAGAGGAGTAGAAATTGATTTGGTCACAGATATAATTACAAGAACATTTAAAAGACAGGCTTTTTAAGAAAAGCTGTGCATCATCAGGACAGCTCAGCCGAAACGGCTCAAAACTGTTTTTTTATATAGCATTCATACTTTTGCATTTTCTTTCCTGGTGAACTTGCCACCGGGAAAAACTTAATGCATGGGAAAAATGCACAGAAATGCAAAAATATGCAGGGAAAAATGGGAAATTATGTATGTGGTCTGGCTGTTACTGCAGTGAAAGAAGTTTTAATTGGGTTTCTTGCTTTAGTAATAGCATTCAATCTCTCTGCATGAGGTACTGGTCTTTGTTGAATTACACCCTTTAAATAATTAACTCAGTTTAAAAATCTACTTCCAGTCTACTTCAGTCACTGTCCCAATCACTCGGACTCGGACATGGTCCTATTGATCTTGGTGCCCGAGGCTTGACCGTACCAGTCAGTCAAGTTCAGTGCTTTTCATACCGATAAAACACCAGTGGCTGAAAGGTCCATGTCTTTCATGTATAAATCGCAAGTCGCTGTCATTCCGCTGTCAGTGATGCGTAATATTAATACTGTATAAGATAGATAGATAGATAGATAGATAGATAGATAGATAGATAGATAGATAGATAGATAGATAGATAGATAGA
>JAAIIK010000032.1:6773145-6784368 GCA_014706435.1 Silurus glanis | reverse complement strand
AATTGTTTTCACACTACTGAACTCTACACTACACCGCTAGATAACTATAAAAACACTGTATATAACCTCTGTACATTGTATGTATAATTGTACAGAGGTTATATACAGTGTTTTTATAGTTATCTAGCGGTGTAGTGTAGAGTTCAGTAGTGTGAAAACAATTTATGACTGGGATGTGAAGAGTCCTAGATAATGTTGTGAGCTCTGCGCAGACATCTGCTTTGGTGAAGGTGTTCAATGGCAGGAAGTTGGGTGCCAGTGATGCGTTGGGCGGTTTTGACCACCCTTTGCAGGGCTTTACGTTCACACACAGTGGAGCCTCTGTACCATACAGTGATGAAGTTGGTCAGGATGCTCTCGATGGTGCAGCAGTAGAAACTCGTTAAAATGAACTTTCTTGAGACTTCTCAAGAAGTACAGGCATTGTTGTGCTTTGTTAACCAGAGCTGAAGTGTTCTGGTGCCAGGACCCTCAGGGATCATTAGGGATGTGAACTAATATTGATTGTTTCCAGAGCTGTGGTGTCATAATCGTGGTATTAAGAGGTGGATTGATTCAGGTAGGACACCACTGAAGGCTTAGGTGTGAAATGCATTGCATGCCACTGATATTTGTGATTCTATAAATTTAGAAGTTGACTTATGTCCACTGCACTTCTGTCTAGGTGGATCGAAACATTCACTACTTATCTGAACAGCTTTTTCAGTCTGAGGGAAGTTGGCAGGATTCCACAAATTTGTATGCTCCAGGGTCGAGGATCCTGCCCTCCCTGGATAGCTTAAGGGACAAGGAGGAGATAAGTGTGAGGAGGGAGGTGTCCGAAGTAGGGGAAGACTCAAAGCATGTTTGTACGTCGCTCTAGACAAGGGCGTCTGCTAAATGCCACAAATGTAAATCTAGATGGAGTCATTAGGAAGTACCTACCCCAGAGATGGAGAGTAAGGAGAGAGTGTATAGAAGTATAGGGGTAACGATCAGCTTTTCTGTTGAACGTGTGATCATTTTGGGGTTGAATGAAAGAGCATGCAAATCAAACCGCCAAGGAGATTGTGTAGGTCTATGGGTTAAGAATTGGATATCCAACGCTAGAGGAGCATGATCAGAGATCACAATGCCCAAATAGTCTGTAGATACAACGGAGTGATTAAGATGGCTATCAATAAAAAAAAAAAAATCAATTCTGGAATATGAATGATGCACAGGGGAGAAAAATGAGAATTTCTTGATCCCGGGATTGCGACATCTACATGGGTCTACTAAGCCGTTTTGTGACATGAAATCAGAGAACGATTTAGACATTGCAGATTGGGATACAGCACGAGAACTAGAACAATCCAAAACAGGGTTCAAAACACAATTCAAATCACCACCAAAAATGATCAAATGGGTATTTAAACAGGGAAGACCACTCAGTAACCTATTCGCAAAATCAGGATCATTAAAGTTTGGAGCGTAAATATTAACCAGCAAAACCTTGGTCTGTATCAGCGTACCAGCCACAATGAGACATCTGCCATTCCTATCTGCAATTATACGGGTAGGTGAAAACCGTATGCTTCTATTTACTAGGATGGCCACCCCTCGTGCCTTAGAATTGAAATTGGAGTGGAAAGTTTGACCCACCCAAGGACGGTGAAGCCTATGATGATCTTTGACTCGGAGGCGTGTTTCCTGTAAAAATACTATGTTGGCGCATAAGCGTTACAGGTGGGTAAAAACCAGTGTTGGGGGTAACGCGTTACAAGTAACATGCGTTACGTAATAATATTACTTTTCTGGAGTAACGAGTAAAGTAGCGCGTTACTTTATAAATTTACACACTAATATCTGAGTTACTTTTTTAAAAAAGTAATGCGAGTTACTTTTCATTTAAATTATTTTGCATAAAAAAATAAATACTGAATTAAAATGAACGTAGTCACGTAGAATCGCGCACTCATATGTGCGAGCAGCGGGAACAGAAGCTGGTCAGAAGCGGAGATGGCAAACTAGGGATTACATTACTGCGATGGAAGTATTCTTATTATTTTGAAATAGTCGAGGAAAAGGAGAAAGGAATAATGGTTAAGTGTAGATTATGTGTTGGTGAAAAGCTCTTGTCAACTGCAAAAAATACCACTTCAAAAAAAAAACAAAAAAAAAAACATCTGCATGCAAAGCACAGCACTACAGATGTGTGCGTGTGTGTGTGTATAATGTTGAATATATGTAACATTATGCAATGTTGCACATATGGAAATGGAGACAGAAATATAGAAAACTTTTGCCGACTTTCCACCACTGCAGATCTATAGACTGCTCAGAATAAAAGTTTTCCATGGGAGACACATGTACGATGCCATCGCAGCGGAGATAGAGAGCAAATTCGCAGCTCGTTTGCTCTTTGTGGGAAGATAAACTGCCACGGTCACTGATAATAGCGCAAACTTTGTAAAAGCGTTCAGAATGGTTCAAGCTGATGATGAAGCAGATAATGATGTAGACGAGGACGAGGTAATTTTTACGGAATTGCACGAAGTTTTACGTGATGACAGCGAAAGGTATGTTCTCTCTCCACATCACCGGTGTGCAGCCCACACCCTTAACCTTATATACACGAACGATAGTTACATTCCTGACGGCGAAGGCAGATTGAAAAGCAGTGTACCGAAGTGCGACTGGAAAGTGTTCAGCCTTGTGGTCAAAAGTTAGTCGATCATCTTATTGTTCTCTAAGAAGTTATTAAACATTTTAAATGTTTAAGACATGTCTTTTGCCCTAATATAACTTATTTCTTAATGGCAATTATCTATATTACACCTGTTACACCTGTAAGGCGTGAAAGAGATACAAGTAACGCAAAAGTAATATAACGCATTAGTTTCCATAAAAAGTAACTAAGTAACGTAATTAGTTACTTTTTTGGGGAGTAACTCAATATTGTAATGCATTACTTTTAAAAGTAACGTTGCCCAACACTGGTAAAAACCCTAGACCATTTAATAGGATTACCCATGACCCTAATATTCCAGCTAAGACAGGTGTACCACTCCCAGCTAAACGTGGGTCGGTATTAGTGTCAGCCATTCATCCAAAAACAACTACAAAAAAAATGAAAACAGGACCTGTGATGCCAGGGGGATCCCCATCCCCCCACCCCTGTGCACGCGCATTCGACACTCAAACACAAACACATACCCAACACAAGTAGAGTCCCCATTCTAACAGTAACCCCAGACAGCAACATGAACTATCAAAAAAGAAACCTATCGCCGCCCACACAAATAAATGTGCAGATTTATCACAACATAAATTATGCGCAACTATATCTAGTTTACGGCTACTCATCCCCGGTCTACATAAATATATAAACAAAGATTCTAAAGGGAAATAAATTCCCAAAATAAATTGACCAAGCATTTATGAAACAAACATTAAGTTTTCAGGATCACTTACACTTTGATTCCCGTAAAAATAACACAAAAAAAAAAAAAAACAACAACGAACACAACACACAAAGTGCGTAAAGTTAGAGACCAGCATCACCACGCAAAGTTTGTGAACAGTGCAGTGATATGAAAACAAGGAGTAAACATCGCGTCCCACAGCGACAAAAAAATATGTTTACACTTTAAACAGTTTGGATAGTTTTTATATACTTGCTGGCTTCGTCAGGGGAAAGAAAATCTTTGCCCACACCATTGTGTGTAATACGTAGCCGTGCTGGATAAAACAACCCGTACCGCACACCTTCAATGCCACGGAGCTGTCGCCGCACCTCGTTGAAGGCAGCCCGGGCTTTTCCGGTTTTCATCGTATGGTCGGGAAAGATTGAAATGTTCAGACCCTTTAACTGAATTTGCTGTAGTTCTCTGGTGCGCCGTAAGACATCAAGACATTCGCTGTGATAGTGAAATTTGGCCACAATGGCTCATGGTCGTTCACTAGGCTTTGGTATGGGCTGTAGAGTGCAATGTGACCTATCCAGAACCGGCTCCTTTTCCAGACTCAGTGCCTCCCTCAACAGCGCGGCAACACTCGCGATTATCCGGACATCCGAACATCCGTGACCTAGCTTCCAGATCTTCGCATTTGGTCTCTAGTTTATTGAACTCAGCAGTAAGACGTTGTATGTCACGTTGCATTACAGCGATATCATCGGTGCAAACAGAAAGTGAGCGCTTCATCTCAACCACCGTTCCCACACCGCAGCCTCATTCGCAGCTATATCGCTGGACAGCTGCACCTTCACTGCCTGCAGCTCCGACTTTATTGTTAGTAAATCGTCTCCCAATGTACGTTCCAATGCACGTAGTTCAGCCTTAAAAACCTTGGTGATTTTGGACCTCAAAGAGGACAGCAGCTCTGACTTTAATGAGTCAATATCAGCCTTAGAAGCTGCCTGTGGAACGATGGGCCCTTCTCACGGAGGTGAATCATGCGAAGGTGAGGCCGCAACTGTTGCACCAGGCTACGGGTCTTAGTAGTTTTACCAGACATCATAATTACCTCTAGATTCAAATATACAAACAACAAGGGTAAACCGAGGGATTGAGAGCAAAAATAAAAGTGAAAAGCTCGAAATAATAACAATTATAACAATAATCCACCGGAGCCACCTAACACCACATCCTACTCCATGACAAGCTAGACAGCACCCCCTACTCTTTTTTTTTTTTTTTTTTTTACTATTCTTTCATGCATCCCCAAGAAGATCTATTAAAAAAGTCACACCTTGCATCATCTCTTTGAAACACATTTGTCTATGTGCTGTCTTTGTATTCCTATTAATTCCCACTGTCATGGAGTGTTAATGACTGATTCTGTGCTCCAGGCATTCTGGAGGTCCTTCACTGCATCCTAATTGAAAGCCCGGAGGCACTTAATGTCATTCAGAGAGGACATATCAAATCCATCATCTCACTGCTATACAAACATGGACGCAACTACAAGGTTAATGTCTGCTGTTTCTTTTGCATAAATGACCAACTAGCTAATGGATGCCTTGGTAATGAAGAAAAGCTTATGATCATAAGAGATACTGATGTGTTTACTGATCTGTCTTGTCTCTTTTTTATATGTCATAAGATCCTAGATGTCCTGTGCTCACTTTGTGTTTGTAATGGAGTAGCTGTAAGAGCCAATCAGAACCTCATCTGTGATAACCTGCTCCCAAAACGAGATCTGTTACTCCAGACACGGTTGGTCAACAATGTCCAAAGGTAAAGAAAAAAATTTATTCCTTTGTGGTCACTGCAAGAAATTATGCAACTACCTAGTTAATTGTATGTCAGAAGTATGGTTTGTAAGTAATTATGTTGTGTATGTTATGTAATTATGTAAGTAGATATGTATTCTTTTTGCAGAAGAATAAATCATGTTAGGGAATGCTTTTAGAGGAAAACAAATAGTCCATTATTTTTCAATAACAGCATGGCATAATTAATATTATATTATATATTCATTTATTATTAATTTATAATTTTTTTTACTATTTATTACTGGATGATGTCAATAACCTGTTTCTATAGAAATCATAAAGTCATTGTCAGGGACACTGTTAAAGAAAATTGATCCAACACCTTTTGACTGGAAAGATTAGAGAATTTGACAGCAATGAGAAATGCTTTCTAAAAGTTTTTTTTTTTTTTTATATTAGGCTACATTTGAACAGATACTTAACCAAATGAAACACATTGACTGCCAGGGCCATTCACAGGGGGGTGGCTCATGGCTAGAGCCCATGCCCCTTTGCCTTCATCGGCTGAAGTGCCCCTGTCAACAACCCACAATACAAAATGTGTAATTGCAAATCGTAAAAGATGAGGTTAAGATATTTCAAATAAAATAAACCAAATAAAAAAAAAAATTAGCTGTAAAAGGAACAGGTTAATATCAAAATGTAAAACAGTAAATAGTTTTTGTTTTGATCAGTAATGTTTTATCAGCAATATCAAAACATCTAGAATAACATCTGAAATTATTTTTGTGAGCAGTAAATATTTATTACTGTATGTGCTGTCTTCTCTTTTAATTGTATATTTGTATTAACAATCACCCACGGTCTTACTGACCCCATTTTTTATTTTGGGCCACAGCACCTCAAAATGTCTGTGCATGGCCCTGTTGACTGCCATATACATACACTGTGTTAAAATTAGCAACTATGCACAAAGGTGCATGTTAATAATACATTAAGTATGGAGTATCCGTTTTGCAATTGTTAAATTTTCCACTCACTGTATAAACAGCAAGTCATACATTTCTGATTTAACATGTAAACAAGCTTACTGTTCTGGTTTCTTTTTTCATACTTATAGTATGAGACCTAACATCTTTCTGGGTGTGAGGGACGGTTCGGCTCAGTACAAAAAGTGGTACTTTGAGTTGATAATAGACCAGGTGGAGCACTTTGTAACCAGCGAACCTTCTCACCTGCGGGTTGGGTGGGCTTCCTCTAAAGGTTATGCCCCCTACCCAGGAGGTGGAGAGGGGTGGGGAGGAAACGGGGTCGGAGATGACCTCTACTCTTATGGCTTTGATGGACTTCACTTGTGGTCAGGTATCTATTGAAGTAGTTCTCTTTTAATATTATTTTAGATTTGTTATTTTATTATGGCATTACACACAAAATGCAGTTTAGTCTGAATTTTAGTCCATTTCTAAAGAGCTATCTTGCAAGGGCAAGTCACAGTTATAAGACAGTGACTGACTCCTCCACTGTGTTCTTAAAGTTCTCTATGTTTGTGCTGTAGGTCGAATCCCACGGAGAGTAGCTTCAGTAAACCAGCACATACTTACATCCGATGATGTGATCAGTTGCTGTTTGGATCTTGAAGCCCCGAGCATTTCATTTAGAATCAATGGGCTGCCTGTTCAAGGCATGTTTGAGAGTTTCAACAAAGATGGTCACTTCTTCCCTGTTGTCAGCTTCTCCGCTGGAGTCAAGTATGTAATACAACAGTTATATATTTCTCACACACACACACACACACACACACACACACACACACACACACACACTGTACTGAACACAAGTTTTAGGCAGGTATAATGAAATGCTGTAAAATAAGGATGTCAAAAATAGATATAAAAAATAAATTGTTTATTTTTATCAATTTACAAAATGCAAAGTGAGTGATAGGAAGAAAATAAAATATTTGGTGTGACACTTTGTGTGACACTTTGGCATCAAACCAGTAACACTTGCACACACTGTTAACAAAGATAGTGATTTTGTAGATCTGAGTCAGGTGTATAATTAAACAATTATACTGAGCAAACGGTTAGAAGAATTGTGGCCAATAAACCATGCATCCAATGTGGAAACAAGACTAAGCAACTCAAATATGCATGCAGGCATAGAAACTGGGGTGCAGAAAAATGGTAGCTGGTGCGCTGGACTGATGAGTCAAAGTTTAAAATATTTGTCTATAGCAGGAGGCACTTTGTTTTCCGGAAGTGTTGGAGAGCAGTACAATAATGAGATTCTACAGGCAACAATGAAGCATGATGGAGGTTACTTGCAAGTTTTGGGAATGGATTTCTGCAAATGGATTTGGAACTTTGATCAGGATTAATATTGTCCTCACTGCTAAGAAATACAGCCCCAAACTTACAGGGAACCTCCACCATGCTTCAGTGTTGCCATCAGACATTCATTATGGCTTTCCAGTGCTCCAGCAAACATGCCTCCTTCTTCTTCTTCTTTCGGCTTCTCCCATTAGGGGATCAGCAGATCATCCGTCTCCATACCCCCCTGTCCTCTACATCTGCCTCTTTCAATCCAGCTACCTCCATGTCTTCCCTCACCACATCCATAAACCTCTTCCTTGGTCTTCCTCTTTTCCTCTTTCCTGGCGGCGCCATCCTCAGCATTCTTCTACCGATATATACCCCATGTCCCTCCTTTGAACATGTCCAAACCACCTCAATCTTGCCTCCCTCGCTTTGTCTCCAAAACGTCCTACATGCGCTGTCCCTCTAATAAACTTGTAATAAACTGCACTCTTTTTTTCACTTCTCTAACACACTCTCCATTACTTTGCACTGTTGACCCCAGGTATCTGAATTCCTCCACCTTCTCCACCTCTTCTCCCTGCAACCGCACCACTCCACTGCCCTCCCTCTCATTCACACACATGTACTCTGTCTTACTCCTACTGACTTGCATTCCCCTTCTCTCCAGCACGTACCTCCACCTCTCCAGGCTATTCTCAACCTGCTCTCTACTCTCACCACAAATAACAATATCATCCACAAACATCATAGTCCATGGAGACTCCTGTCTGACCTCATCCGTCAACCTGTACATCACCACTGCAAACAGGAAAGGGCTCAGAGCCAAACCTTGATGCAGTCCAACCTCCACCTTAAACCAGTCTGTTGTTCCTACTGCACACTTCACCGCTGTCACACTGTCTTCATACATGTCCTGCACCACCCTCACATACTTCTCTGACACACCTGACTTCCTCATACAATACCACAAACCCTCTCTTGGCACCCTGTTGTACGCTTTCTCTAAATCCACAAACACACAATGCAACTCCTTCTGACCTTCTCTATACTTCTACATCAACATTCTCAAAGCAAATAAGGCATCTGTGGTGCTCTTCCTCGGCATAAAACCATACTGTTGCTCACAGATGGTCACCTCTTCTCTCAGCCTGGCTTCCACTACTCTTTCCCATAACTTCATGGTGTGACTGATCAACTTAATTCCCCTGTAGTTACTGCAGGTCTGCACATCTCCCTTGTTCTTAAAGATCGGTACCAGCACACTCCTTCTCCATTCCTCAGGCATCCTCTCACCTTCCAAAATCCTGTTCAACAATCTTGTTAAAAACTCCACTGCCATCTCACCTAAACATCTCCATGCTTCTACCGGTTTGTCATCTGGTCCAACTGACTTTCCACTCTTCAGCCTCTAAATTGCTGCTCTCACTTCCTCCTTACTAATCCTATCCACTTCCTGCTTCACCAACTCCACACCACCCAACCTTCTCTCTCTCTCATTTTCCTCGTTCATCAGCTGCTCAAAATACTCCCTCCATCTTCTCAACACACTCTCTTCACTAGTCAACACACTTCCATCTCCATCCTTTATTGCTCTAACTTGCAGCACATCCTTCCCAGCTCGGTCTCGCTGCCTGGCTAATCGGTACAAATCCTTTTCTCCTTCATTAGTGTCCAACTTCTCATACAGCTCTTCATATGCCTTTTCCTTGGCTTTCGCCACATCCCTCTTTACTTGCTGCCACATCTCCTTGTACTCCTGTCTACTTTTCTCATCACTCTGCCGATCCCAATTCTGTTTTGCCAACCTCTTTCTCCTTATGCTTTCCTGCACTTCCTCATTCCACCTCCACGTCTCTGTCTTCCTTTCTATTTCCAGATGTCACACCAAGTACCTTTCTAGCTGTCTCCCTTATCACTTCTGCAGTCGTTGCCCTATCATCCAGCACCTCTTCACCACCACCGAGCCCCTGTCTGACCTCTTCCCTAAATCTCTCTCTACAGTCTTCCTCCTTCAGTTTCTACCATCTTATTCTTCTTTCAGTCCTCGCTCTCCTCCTCTTCTTCTTCACCTCCAAAACCATCCTACAGACCACCATCCGATGCTGTCTAGCTACACTGTCCCCTGCCATCACCTTACAGTCTCCTCTCTCTTCTTCAGGTTGCATCTCCTACATAGAACATAGTCCACCTGGATATAGCTCTAAATACAGAAGCTGGTAGGAAGGGGAGATGGCGATTGAATACTACATTATTACAAGACGAGGAGTTAAGCAAATTGTTGGCTGACGATCTGACCTCCTTTTTTGAATTGAATGTGGGAAGCACTGATAGGTTGGCATCTGTATGGGAGGCCTCAAAGGCATATATTAGAGGGAAACTGATTGCACAGGCAGCTAGAAAGAAGAAGGAGGGAAGAGACTTGGTTAAGAACTTGGAAGCAACAATTTGTACATTGGAGAAGGAGCTGGCTAGACACTACTCTAATGATTTATATCAGGATATTTGTAGATATAAATTTCAGTTACACGATATATATAATAGAAAAGCTGAATATGCACAATTTAGGCTGCGGACCAGGTTTTATGAAGGCGGTGAAAAAGCGGGCAAGCTCCTGTCCAGACAATTACAACAACAAAATGCTGCTAACGTTATTCCTGGAATTAAAAAAAGGAGATACTATGGTATCATTGATGAAAGAAATAAATGAGGTCTTTCATAAGTTTTATGAACATTTATATACATCTTCTGGTGATCTAGATGGAGAAGAACTGGAACAGTTTTTTTCTAATATAGAGTTGCCTAAGTTAGATACATTGCAATCTGAGTCTCTAGACCTTCCTATTACAGAAGAGGAGGTCAAAGCTGCAATCGCCTCTATGAAATCTGGTAAATCGGCAGGGGCGGACGGGTTTCCAACTGAATATTATAGGAAGTATGTTGATATAGTGGCTCCAATTCTAAAAGAAGTCTTTATAGAGGCATTTGAGACTGAATAATTGCCTGGTACTTTCATGGAGGCATTGATAACACTGATACCTAAGAAAGATAGGGATTTAACTGATCCGGCTAATTTTAGGCCAGTAAGTCTTATCAATGTGGACTGTAAGGTGTTGGCGAGAATTTTGGCGTCACGGTTAGAGAAGGTTCTTCCAAGTATATTCTATAAAGACCAAGTGGGCTTCATTAAGGGAAGGTCATCAGCCGATAATATGAGAAGTCTAATTCATCTGATGTGGCTAAATTCTTCCGAAAACACCCCAATCACAGCTATGTCCTTGGATGCCGAAAAGGCTTTCGACAGGGTGGAACGGGGCTTTTTGGCCGCAGCCCTCTCAAATTTTGGGTTTGGTCATATATATAGGTCCTGGATTAGTTTATTATATAAGAATCCTAGAGCAGCAGTGATGACAAATGGCGTGACTTCCTCATTTTTTACAATTTCAAGAGGTACTCGTCAGGGATGCCCACTGTCCCCGTTGTTATTCACAATGGTTTTGGAACCTCTGGCCATTATGATCAGGGCAGACCCAAAAATTATGGGAGTAAAGGGGGTGGGGGAGGTGTTGGAGCACAAGTTGATGTTATATGCGGATGATATTTTGTTGTTATCTCGTGATCCTCTCAAATCTCTACCTCCATTAATGAGTGTTATACAATTATATTCAAGAGTGTCAGAATACAAAATAAATTGGGAGAAGTCTGAGGCTATGCCAATATCTAGAA
>JAAIIK010000032.1:6735180-6768145 GCA_014706435.1 Silurus glanis | reverse complement strand
ACCAGTAGGTGCAGTAGATTCTCAGAAAACAAACAAGACCCATCATTCATGATATGCACGCTCGTAAGGCTGTGCAATTGGGCAATTAGTTGAAAGGGGTGTGTTAAAAAAAATAGCAGTGTGGCATTCAATCACTGAGGTCATCAATTTTGTGAAACAACAGGTGTGAATCAGGTGGCCCCTATTTAAGGATGAAGCCAGCACTTGTTGAACATGCATTTGAAAGCCTGAAATGGGTCGTTCAAGACATTGTTCAGAAGAACAGCGTACTTTGATTAAAAAGTTGATTGGAGAGGGGAAAACCTATAAAGAGGTGCAAAAAATTATAGGCTGTTCAGCTAAAATGATCTCCAATGCCTTAAAATGGAGAGCAAAACCAGAGCGACGTGGAAGAAAACGGAAGACAACCATCAAAATGGATCGAAGAATCACCAGAATGGCAAAGGCTCAGCCAATGATCAGCTCCAGGATGATCAAAGACAGTCTGGAGTTACCTGTAAGTACTGTGACAGTTAGAAGACGTCTGTGTGAAGCTAATCTATTTTCAAGAATCCCCCGCAAAGTCCCTCTGTTAAAAAGGAAGAGGTTACAATTTGCCAAAGAACACATCAACTGGCCTAAAGAGAAATGGAGGAACATTTTGTGGACTGATGAGAGTAAAATTGTTCTTTTTGGGTCCAAGGGCCACAGACAGTTTGTGAGACGACCCCCAAACTCTGAATTCAAGCCACACTACACAGTGAAGACAGTGAAGCATGGTGGTGCAAGCATCATGATATGGGCATGTTTCTCCTACTATGGTGTTGGGCCTATTTATCGCATACCAGGGATCATGGATCAGTTTGCATATGTCAAAATACTTGAAGAGGTCATGTTGCCTTATGCTGAAGAGGACATGCCCTTGAAATGGTTGTTTCAACAAGACAATGACCCCAAACACACTAGTAAACGAGCAAAGTCTTGGTTCCAAACCAACAAAATTAATGTTATGGAGTGGCCAGCCCAATCCCCGGACCTTAATCCAATCGAGAACTTGTGGGGTGATATCAAAAATGCTGTTTCTGAAGCAAAACCAAGAAATGTAAATGAATTGTGGAATGTTGTTAAAGAATCATGGAGTGGAATAACAGCTGAGAGGTGCCACAAGTTGGTTGACTCCATGGCACACAGATGTGAAAAAAACTGTGGTCATACAACTAAATATTAGTTTAGTGATTCACAGGATTGCTAAATCCTAGAAATAAAAATGTTTGTACAAAATAGTTTAGAGTTTGTACAGTCAACGGCATACACTGCTATTTTTTTGAACACCCCCCTTTCAACTAATTGGCCAATTGCACAGCCTTACGAGCGTGCATATCATAAATGATGGGTCTTGTTTGTTTTCTGAGAATCTACTGCACCTACTGGTAACTTGTTTGTCACGTAGCAATAAAAAATATACTAAAAACCTGGATTAATCTGGTTAGTCACATTGTACTGCTATTATTTTGAACATAACTGTACCTGTGGAACCACGACTATGCCTTCTGGGAGATAAATCGGTGGTACCTAACATAACAAAGAATGTGTTTACTCTAGTTAAGATTGGTTGTATTACAGCTGCCAGAAATTGAAATTGCTTCGTACGAAAGCATGTTGGGGCGATTGCATAGTGAGGGAGGCATGAAGAAAACGTGGGATCATTTCTGGCAACATATAAAAATGGTTTGAATAAGTGGGACTGATCAACAACTGTTTAATTTCCATGTGCTTATAATTGTAATTGTAATTAATCATAATTGTATTCCACTGATAGTGACTAGTGGCTGAATGTGTAATAGCAAAGATGATTACTAAATGCCGTGTTGATGTTGATGTACTTTGAAGTTTGGACTGTTGAACATTGAAAAAAGTTATATTAAAAATTATTAAAAAAAAAAAAAAAAAAAAAAAGATCATAGTCCACCTGTGTGCACCTTCCTCCACTCTTGTATGTCACCCTATGATCCTCCTTCTTCTTAAAATAAGTGTTCACCACTGCTATTTCCATCCTTTTAGCAAAATCTACCACCATCTGCCCTTCCACATTCCTCTCCTTAAAGCCATACCTACCCATCACCTTCTTATCACCTATGTTCCCTTTACCTACATGCCCATTGAAATCTGCTCCAATCACCAATCTTTCATTCCTCGGTATACCTTCTACCACTTCATCCAACTCACTCCAGAATTTTTCCTTATCCTCCATATCACAACCCACTTGTGGAGATGACATTTATCATCACCCCTTCAACTTCCAGCTTCACGATCATCACCCTATCAGAAACTCTCTTCACCTCCACTACACACTTACTGTACTCTTCCTTCAGAATCACCCCTACACCATTTCTCTTTCCATCCACACCATAATAGAACAGTTTAAACCCACCTCCAATGTTCCTGGTCTTACTTCTTTTCCACTTGGTCTCCTGAACACACAACATATCTACCTTTCTCCTCTCCAATTTCTCTTTCGTGATCCGCATATTTGATTTGGCGAATGTTTTACGCTGGATGCTTTACGCTGTGAAATGAAATTCATCCACAACCTCACCTCAACCTAGTCTTGCTGTTCCTCACCCAGGTTTTATTGCAACCTACATATGAAATTATCATCAGCACTTGCTAGGTATAATTGGTTAATCATACACCTGACATTGATCCTACAAAATCCCAGACTTTGTGCAAGTGTAAGAAATTAAAGCCAAAGTATAATCACACCAAATGTTGATTTGATTATTTTTTTTCCTGTTTGTAAATTGATAATAAATGAAATGAAATTGTGTATGTAATACATTTATAAATTGTGAATGTATTAAATTAAAATACATGTTTTTGAACACATTATATATGTGGGGAAAATAAGTATTTGACACTTCAGCATTTTTATCAGTAAGGGGATTTCTAAGTGGGCTATTGGCCCCCACAGTGCCCACAGGAACATTCAGCATTCTGGAAATGCACCTATAACCATTCCCATCAAAATGCTTTTCAACGATAAGATTTCGAAGATCTTGAGAGAGTTCTTTGCTTTTACCCATCATGAAGTCTTTCCTGTGTGCCTCCTGGGTAATGAGAAGCTTTTATAGGCCATCAATTAGGACTAAAGCAGCTGATATCAATTAGTACTGATAGAGGGCAGGGTTTCTCTCTCAATACTGACAGATTTCAGGTGATTTCCTGGCTTTCTATGCCATTTTGCACCTTGTTATCTTCATGTGTTCAATACTTATTCCCTGTGTCATTTCACTTTATTTATTATGACTCAACTTGTATACTTAAATGTTCTGATTTCTTTGTATGAATTCAATATTTGGCTTGATGGCTACATCTGGTGGAAATTTTGTGTCAATAGCCCACTTAGAAATCCCCTTACTGATAAAAATGCTGATGTGTCAAATACTTATTTTCCCCGCTGTATATATGCGCACTTATATGTACGTGTTGAAAATAGTAAAGTAGTAAAAAAGCAGGTCTTAAATACAAATACATTAAATTGTAAATACAACCTCAAATGTACAGCAACACCTGACATTTAAATGCCCTTCACTAATTGATCATAAGCAAGTGTGACCAGTTCTAAGTGAGACCAAATTATAGATGTTTGCCGATAACGCACAGTGAACTCAAGAGCACCAGCAAATCTACAACAGAATCTACAAGAATCAAGGTGATGCAATGGCCCAGTCAAAGTCTTGACCTCAACTAGATTAAACTACTGTGGCAATACCTTAAGAGAGCTGTGCATAAACATCAATTAAATAAAGCAGCTAAAGAAGAGTGAGCCAGAATTCCTCCACAATGATATAAGAGACTGATTTTCATACAAAACAAACAAGTTATTTTACAGTCACAGAATTAAACAAGGGGTGTACCTTCATGCTCACATGATACACACACACACACTGACCAAAAAGGCGGTTAAAAACAAAAATCTTAAATTTGGGCTAATTAGACCAAAAGACAGTTTTCCACTGATCTAATGTCTATTCCTTAAGCTTCTTGGCACAATCATAAGAATGCTTGTTGTTATTCTAAATGAATGGTTTTATTGCTGCAATTTAAGTATGAAGGCCTGGCTAGTCTGGCTGGTCTTCTCTGAACAGTAGATGCTGAAATATGCCTACAAATTTGAGAAGCATTTAAGCGGGCTTTAAACTGAGGTGCTGTAAATCAGCAGTTTCTGAGGCTGGAAATTCTAATAAACTTATCATTTGCAGCATAAGTGGCTCTTGTCTTTCTTTTCTGGGATGGTCCTCATGAAACCTCATGAGGTGTGACTGCACTTGGGAATACATTTAAAGTTCTTGAGGGTTTTTTTTTTTTTTTTTTCCGGATTAACTGACCTTCATTTCTTAAATGCAATATTTGACTGTCTTTTTACTACACTTAAATTAGAGTTTCTTGTCATAACATGGATTTGTACAGTAGTAGCACCAATAGGGCTTTTGACTCTGTACTGACCTCTGCGTAAGACAACAGATGGTCTAAAGCACATTAAGAACACAAGAACTGTCACAAATTAACTCTTGACAAGAAACACCTGTGAATTGGAAACCATTCCAGGTGACTATCGTGAATCTGATGAGAGAATGCATGAGTGTGAGCACTTTTTTGTTTACTACGTAATTCCATACATGTTCATAGTTTGGCTGTATTCTGTATTGATATGCAATGTTGAAAATAATACAAATGAAGAGAAAAACTCTTAAGGAGAAACTTTTGACTGTGTAGTGTATATACACATAGAACCTTGACTGTTCTATGACGGTTTTCACTTATTTATTTGTCTTTTTTGCAGGTAATTTGTAAAAGGTATATTTTCATTGCCATGCTGAATATTAATATGTGACGACTAATTCAAATGGCGTAGAGCTCTAAAGCTGAGCATTGAGCTTGTGGTGAACATATTAATAAATCTGAAACTTGGACCCATGATTTTATTTTTATTTCATCTGTGCATTTATTTTAATGTATGTGTGTAGGTTTAAGTGGGTGTTTGGTTTTAGAGAAGTAACTGAATGAAAAAATATACATCACTTTATAGGGAATTGATTCCATTAGTTAGTAGGCATGTCAGACTAGGAGCTTTTAGAAAAGGTAAACGTTTCAGAGACTGTAAATCAATTTGGGTCTGTTATTTTCATTTCTGTGTGCAAAAAAGCAGATAAGCCAAAAGGAGTCTTTACATTGTCGATAGATAAGCATTTGATGTTGGTTGATGTGCACTGTTCAATATACCATTCTATACAGCCACTAAAAGAGCATTCACCCAAAAATCTAAACAGAAATCTCACTCTCATTCTTTACAGAGTAGTCTATATCAGAGCTCAAATTGCATAATTTATAATAACTCTTGTACCATGTTTTGTAAACACACAGAAATATCATGCATAGAAAGTAATGGCAGACTTAATTTCTTAAGCACATGGATTGAAGGATTCAGATCTGCAGAGCATGCTTATTTTCATTTTTATGTTCACACATTCAGCTATTGTTTATCTCTGCAGGGTGCGCTTTCTTTTAGGTGGTCGTCATGGTGAATTTAAGTTCCTGCCTCCATCAGGCTATGCACCCTGCTATGAGGCACTGCTTCCCAAAGAAAGGGTGCGTGTCGAACCAGTGAAGGAATACAAAAGGGACGTGGATGGAGTGAGAGACTTGCTGGGCACTGCACAATTTCTCTCCCAGGCTTCTTTTATACCCACACCAGTGGACACCTCTCATGTAAGAATATTAAGTCATTGTCCTTCACTTAATAAGCCAATACAAGAATAATAAAATTGACAGAAGTGAAATTCATGTGAAAATTGTGAGAGAGTAGCTATTTCTGTACGTATTAGTCATCTCTACTGAAATCATGAGCTTGGGTTACTGTCTCTGCACATGTTGTCACTTTGTGCCTCTGGGATCAATAGTCTCTTCCCACCTTTAAAAAGCATGCATGTAGGTAAATTGGTTTAAAGGAATGGCATCCTTTTGCATTCCTGCCTCACAAAATAAAAGAAAGTGTAATTATAAATCACATAACTGTTGACATTTTAACATGTTGGGGTGTACTCACTTGCACATTTCAGAAACCATTTTATTATATGTTCTCAAGGGACAATACTATAGAAATGTAAATCAGATAAACCGTAAGTAGTCAGTGTGCAGCTTGTATAGCAGTACAGATTTACTGTTTTCTAAATTCACCAGAATTCACCAGAGCTGCACAGGTTGTTGCTGGGATCCTCTTCCACTCCTTCATAATGACATCACAGAGCTGCTGCATGTTAGACACATGGCACTTCTCCACCTTCTGCTCGATGATGCCTCACAGGTTCTCAGTAGGGTTCAAGTCTTGAGACATAGTTGGCCACTTCATCACTGTAGCGTCTGCATAGGATAATTTGTTGATTATTTGGATTTCATGTCCCAGACACCCCTTTTAATCCTTAACTTGTGTACCCTTAACATCTTAACATCTGCATAACCCATAACATCTGCATATAAATTACAGACTGGATCTCAACCACTACAGTTATTTTGGGGATTTCATGTCTAAGTATCTTCCCTCATGACACAAAGGCAATAAACAGACATTTCTTTGGTCACTCCACCTAATTTCAAAGTCAATCCAATGGAAAGGCATTTCACACCCTGCACCAGGCACCAGTACGTCTGGGTGTGATGCACAAAACACACACACACAAGGACTTTTCTTTATTTAGGCAATAATAAAGTGTTCCAAACTCTGTATGATATATGCATGTGTTGTATGTATTTCCCCTTTATCATATAATCCTAGCTACAAATCTGTACTGGTATTAGTTACACTTCAAAGGCTTATATCCAGATGCATCAATTTATCTCTTCCTTAATGCTTTCTATTCCTTTCTTCCTTCCCTGGTATCAAATGATCTGCTCTCTGTTTTTGAAACTCAAATCAAATCAAATTGTATTTATGTTGTATGCTATATGATTGTGAAGGGTACCTTACTGTTTAAAAATTCATTCAGTTCTCCAGACCAGCCGTAAACATGCAAATGGAGACAAAGAAAGTTTTTCCCTTTCAAAGTTCATACCTTGCATTGGCTTATCTACCAAAGATGGGTGTGGCTATGGGACCATTAAAGGTCCTGAACACACACCAATCATTGCTCAAACCCTCCTTTGAGATGGGACTCAAACCGTTTGTGACAGATTTTCTCCAAAAATCTGATCTTCCGGCAGCTTTACCTTCAAGAACGTGTACTCTGATCTTTAGGAGAACCTGGTGAAACATCCAACTTCCTTCTAATGGACTCATCAAGAATCTCATTTGTCTACCGCATCTGGACTCTTGTTCAGTAACAGCCAATGCAACTGTAACTGTATACCAACTACCTTGATGCGTGTTTAAGTTCGAACCCTGAATTTTGATTCCTTGATTATTCTCATTAGGTTGTGGACAATTGAGGTTAAACTTGCCATTTCTTTCTCTCTCATTCTTCTCTCTCTCTCTCTCTCTCTCTCTCTCTCTCTCTCTCTCTCTCTCTCTCTCTCTCTCTATTTTCCAAATTACTCTTTCTTTATCTGTATGTTTGTGTTTAGTTTAGTCCTGTGTTACGTGTGGTCCCATTCATTAAACGCCTTCTGTTACAAGTGATTGTCTCTGAGTGCTGCTCACAATTCAAAGTCACTGAATACTGATTCTGCTACATGCTAAAGTTACAGCTGGTAAGGTATACAGTAAGAAGTTGTTTCTTTCTTGGCCGGGGAGATAACCTTTACTAGAATTGATGAGATTATACTGTCTGCTCGGTGGATGAACAGATCAAATAATTGTAACATTGATTCTATTACCGTTAATTCTAAGATTTAATCTAAATATTTATAATTAATTATAACTCGTTAAAATTATTCATAGATATTTTTGCAAGCTAATTCGCTACATATAATGGTGGAGAATGCAAGCAAGTTGTTCAAACTTTGCTTTGTGAGCTGTCAATTTATATATTATGCAGGCTTAGAGTGAGAAGTCGCAATGTGGACTTTAATGGCCTTTATTTGTCTAACAATTAGTCAAACTGCAGTCATAATATTAAAACCACTCAGTAAATATGAAGAAATCTCTTTTCTGCACATTCTAATGTCAAAATCGCCTGTTGGAATGAAGAAATCTTCCCTCAGTTCAGTAAAGATGTGGCTCGTTCCTGTCGATTTCTTCTCTACAACATCCAAAGGATTTGACCATTTCTGTCCAGACAGGCTGCCCAGGTGCTTGTTCAGACTCTTGTCATTTCGAGACTGGATTACTGCAACTCTCTGCTGGCAGGTCCACTGCAAATGATCCAAAACACAGCTGCACGACTTGTGTTCAATCTGCCAAGTTCTCCCACACCACCCCACTGCCGTGCTCCCTTCACTGGCTTTCAGTAGCTGCACGTATTAGAATCAAAACACTAATGCTTGCCTACAAGGCCAAAAATGGACCAGCACCATCTTACCTCAGAGACCTCATCACACCTCGCACTGCACCACGCTGTCTGATATCCTCCAGCACCGCTCGACTGGTACCACCTTCTCTCAGAATAAGATGTAAGTATACTTCAAGGCTCTTCTCTGTTCTGGCACCGAGGTGGTGGAATAAACTTCCCCTAGATGTCCGTACAGCAAGTCCCTGGCTATCTTTAAGTGACGGTTGAAGACCTACCTCTTCCTGAAACACTTAAATTAGTACTTTCCAAGTTTGCTTTGTAGAATTCAAGAGTTATATTTATATTAAGTTTGTAATCTAGCATACCAGTGTTGATTTATTTATTGCTAGAGATTTAAAGCACTTTTGTACGTCGCTCTGGACAAGGGCATCTGCTAAATGGCGCAAATGTAAAGATATCTGATGCGTAACAACAGCAAAAAAAACCTGTTGCTTGTTTATTTGTGGGTACAGCGAATAAATCCTGCCTCATTCCTTTGTGCTTTTAAGTGTCACAAACTCTAAGGATCTGTTGGAATGCGGAAATCTTCCCTCAGTTCGATAATGATTGATTTGAGCTATGTTCCTCTGATCTTCTAAAAACCTTATCTGAGGTATTTATTTTTGGGTGCAGCGAAGAAATCGTGCCATATTCCTCTTGTGCCGTTAAGTGGCACAAATACAAACAATCATTTTGTAACAAAGTCACATAATGCGTATGGTTGAGAGTAATCTCACACCAAACGTGATCACTCCCAATCACCACTGAAGTAATTTAGGGCACAATACCTTTGAGTAACACTAGATGGCGGGGTGTTTAAGTGTCTAGCACTTTGCAACTTCCTCCTCCTAACTCCTAACTTCAGTGTGTGTGAACTCTCCCTCTTCAGCTAGTGGACCTTCTTAAACAGGTCGGCTTCTCTCTCTTCCTCCTGGTTTTGTTCATTTTCTCTATAATTATTGTTTTATCAGTTGTTTTCTTCCCATCTCCTTTCACTTATTTAAATTAAATTTAAACAGAGTTTGAATCTATATTTACATTTAAGTGTTCTGCTATTTAAGTTTACCCCTTTGTAGCACTCCCCCTTGGTCAATGAAGGAAGGTTGCTTCTGCAGTGAAACACCCCGAGCGGAGCCACCCATCCTGCTGTACCTGGTGCACTGGGGTTGGACTTGGATACCTATGCCCCAGTACTGATAGTCCAGTCTGTGCACTTTAACTCCAGGCAAAACCTCAAAAAGAAGATTAGGTTTTCCCTCAACCTTTAATGTGTTTAGCCTGCTCCCGCTATCCAAGCAAGACCAATAATCTATGTGTTAACAATGACAGCACCCCCTTTTCTGTAAAGACCTGTCCTAACCCTTAACAGCAGTCACAGGTCTAGGTCTGCTCTATCCCTTTTGTGTTTTAAGTAGTTGATTTGTTTGTTTTCTCTTTATTTAATTTTGGTGTGGGGTAAAGACCTAACTTTTGAGAATCATCAAGGAAAGCTTAGCAACCCGAGGTAGCCAAATCTTTACGTGATCTATTAGGTAATCACGCCGCCAGCCTGACCCACCCTTCGCTAACTGTCTGAACTTGTCAGGTCAGACTGGGCATATAATACATACTCGCTTTTTAGCAGATATTCCAATGGGAATGCGTTTCCCAGGTACAGCATCTGGACTTGTTTAGCAACAATGCCAATGCAAGTAACTGTTTACCAATGACTAGATGCGTGTTTAAGTTCGAGCCCCTTTATTAAGGTGAAGTTTGATTCCTGGATGATTCTCATTAGAGAATTCGCTACATCACCTACACCTCAAAAGCAGTTTGGAGTCGTTATTATGTTGGTAAACTGCCATTCGGTTCAGTTTCTGAAAGGAAAGCATGATGTTCTGCTTCAAAATGTTACAGTATATGTTGGAATCCATGTTTTCCTCAATGAACCACAGCCCCCAGTACCAGCAGCCCCAGACCATGTTGCTACCACTACAAACAAGTTTTTCTTAGTCTTATCAGATTACAGGAAATGTTTCCAGTAATTCATGCTTTTGGACAGGTTGTTTTCATCTGTTTGCTTGCTTTCTTATGAGCCATCTTAAGAAGAGGACGGCCATTCAAACTGACTTGTTGCAGTGTATGCAGCACTGACAAATGGACCTTCTGCTTCTGTTACCTCAAAAGCAGTGTTGGCAGTGTCTGTTTTTTTTAAGCCTGCACCTGACACACAGCAAAGTGCGTTTGCAAAATTGTTTCAAGTTTCAATGCAATCCATTTTGGAAAACCTCTGTATGACCCTGGCCACTGTACTGCAGCTCAGTTTCATGTTGTTACCGATCTTCTTATAACCTAGGGTTAGGTTTAGGGTTCTCTATGTGAAGAGCAACAATTCTAATTCTCAAATGAGGGAATTAAACGCACCACATTTTAACTGCTCTAAGACATGATACTGTCCTGTCAAGCAGGCAAGAACATGAATAGGACATATGGCTTTGCAGGGTTACATGACGTACAGCTGTTACCACTTAGGGTGCTTTCACTTTTGTTGCCAGCTATTTTGACAATAATGGCTGTATGTTAAATGTTTCTAGGACAGTAAATCTATACTGCTAAACATGCTGCACATTAACTACTCTAAAATTGTGTGTGTGTGTGTGTGTGTGTGTGTGTGTGTGTGTGTGTGTGTGTGTGTGTATATATATATATATCTGTGTGTGTGTGTGTGTGTGTGTGTGTGTGTGTGTGTGTGTGTGTGTGTGTGTATATATATATATATATATATATATATATATATACTCTAATTTTTATAGTATTGTCTTTCGAGAAGATATACTAAAATGGTTGCTAAAATTTGAGGGGTGTACTCACTTTTGTGAGATACCTTATATATTTTATTGTCATTGAAACTTTTCCATATCTTTAGCTGCACAGTGGCATGTGTACATTGAGCTTCCATTCCATTAACTAAACTTATCTAATCTGGAACTGTCAACCCAGCCATTAGGGTTGCACAAGCCAGTGCACTCTTAGTGCCGGTCCCAAGCCCGGATAAATGGGGAGGGTTGCGTTAGGAAGGGTATCTAGCGTAAAACATGTGCCAAATCAAATATGCGGATCATGAATCAGAAATTCAGGGTAGCCAACAGGGTACCGGTGGAAATTGGGCTACTGTTGGCCAAAGGAGGAAAAGGAGAGGAGAAAGACATCTACCGAGACAGCTGGTAAAGGAAAAGTGTAGGAGAGTGGAGGTTAGGGTTAATATTTTAAACGTTGGTACAATGACTGGTAAAGGGAGAGCGGTAGCTAATATGATGGAGTAAGGCCAGGAACATTAAAGGTGGGTTTTAACTGTTCTATCATGGTGTGGATGGAAAGAGAAATGGTGTAGGGGTGAAGGAAGAGTTTAGTAAGAGTGTAGTGGAGGTGAAGAGAGTTTCTAAAAGGGTAATGAACATGAAGCTGGAAGTTGAAGGGGTGATGATAAATGTCATCAATGCCTATGCTCCACAAGTGGGTTGTGAGATGGAGGAGAAGGAAAAATTCTAGAGTGAATTAGATGAAGTGGTAGAAGGTGTACCTAGGAATGAAAGATTGGTGATTGGGGCAGACTTTAATGGGCATATTGGTGAAGGGAACAGATGTGATGTGGAGGTGATGGGTAGGTATGGCCTTAAGGAGAGGAATGTGGAAGGGCAGATGGTGGTAGATTTTACTAAAAGAATGGAAATGGCAGTGGTGAATACTTGTTTTAAGAAGGAGGAGCATAGGGTGAGATGTAAGAGTGGAGGAGTTCAGGTACCTGGGATCAACAGTGCAAAGTAATGGAGAGTGTGTTAGAGAAGTGAAGAAAAGAGTGCAGGCAGGGTGGAATGGGTGGAGTAGAGTGGCAGGAGTGATTTGTGTTAGAAGGGTATCTGCAAAAGTGAAAGGGAAAGTTTATAGGCGTGTGGTGAGACCTGCTGTTGTCTGGTTTAGAGACAGTGGCATTGAGTAAAAGACAGGAGGTGGAGATGTAGGTAGCAGAGCTGAAGAGGTTTTTGTTGGGAGTGACGAGGATGGACAGGATTAGAAGCAAGTTTATAAGAGGGACAGCACATGTAGGACGTTTTGGAGACAAGGTGAGGGAGACACGATTGAGATGGTTTGGACACGTGCAGAGGAGGGACATGGGGCACACCGGTAGGAGAATGCTGAGGATGGAGCCACCAGAAAGGAGGAAAATAGGAAGACAAAGGAAGAGGTTTATGGATGTGGTGAGGAAAGACATGCAGGTAGTTGGTTTGAAAGAGGCAGATGTAGAGGACAGGGAGGTATGGAGACAGATGATCTGCTGTGGTGACCCCTAATGGGAGCAGCCGAAAGAAGAAGAAGAAGATCTAATCTGGAACAGATTCTTGTTCTTGGCTGACAGGAGTAGAACCTGAGGTGTTCTTTTGCTGCTTTAGCCAGCCCCTCGATATATTCTGCATCCTGAGATGAATTTCTATCATCATGGTTGTAAATAGTGGATATGCAAGTTTCTTTAGCATTCCTGTCAGCCTAAAACAGTTTTCTGACCTCTCTCAAGGCATTTCCACCTGCAGAACTGCTACCTACTGGATGCTGTTGTTTATTACATGATTCTGTGAAAACTCTAGAGAATGACGTGGGGAGATCAGCATTTTTTTTAAACCAACCAGCCTGCCTGTTATATAGTCCCAAAATACCTGTAAAGTCTCAGATTTTTTTTCTCCTATTCTAATGACTGAGGCCTAAAACAGTTCTGGGTATGTCACTGAATGATTGTATGTATTGTGCTGCTGGCACCTATTTTGTCTGATTGTCCAGTGAGTTCACATTATCGCACACTGTCACTGAAGTATTTTAAATATTGATTAAAAGAAACATATCAGATGCTACAAAACCAGAAAATAGTCGATGAACATAATTATCAACATTCAAATATATTATAAATAATTTATATCTCTAAATGACCCATTGTAAACCTTTTTTTTTTTTGTCACAGATTGTCATGCCTCCTCACCTCGAGAAAGTATGTGACAGGTTGGCTGGGAACATCCATGAACTGTGGGCCATGAACAAGATTGAACTGGGCTGGTCTTATGGCAAGGTTCGACTGCAAAATATATTATTATATTTTCATATATATATATATATATATATATATATATATATATATGGAAACGCAAGAATGATTTAAAAATATATTTTAATTGTTTATTTTTAACAATATACAAAAGGCAAAGTGACCAAACAGAAGAATTTTCTAAATAAAATCGATATTTGGTGTGACTAACCTTTGGCTTTCAATTCTTACACTTGTATATTTTATGCACTTGCACAAAGTCACAGGTCACACAGGTCAGACTTCAAAAGTCAAAGTCAGGTGTATAATGAACCAATTATACCAAGCAGGTGTTGATGTTGATTTCATATGTTTGTTGAAAAGCAGTCATTAACTAAAACCGAAACAGCAGTGAAGGAGGCTTGAAACTGGGTGAGGTCCAGTCAAACTCTGCTACTCAGCTACTAATGTGAGGCTGTGGAAGACAGTTTCATGTCACAGGTCATACACCATGTCAAGACTGACCACAGCAACCAGACCCAAGGCAGTTATAGTTTAGGGCTGCATTTCTCCAAATGGAATAGGCTATTTGGTCAGGATTATTGATGTATTCAATGCTGAGAAATACAGGTATATACTTATCTAGTGTTAACTCAATCATGCATTTTAGTCCTGAACATGTTAAACACAAAAACCCTTTGATACATACACAGATTTCATTTCTCCAAAAAATTGTAATAGTTGTCAGTTATATAGCAAAACCTAGTTCTGTGCTTCATTTTGCTTTCTCTTTTGTAATTTGCTGATCAAATTAATATAGAGGGAGAGTGAAAAGATTTTGGTTCATTGTGAAATTAAAACCAGACTACTCAGTTGTCATTTCTCAAATGTTGGGTATGATTGATTTCTTCAAAATGTGATTGATTCACTCAGATTAAAGGGCTGAAGTAACATTTGCTGCAGGTATTAAACTTGCCATGATTGCTGACGTCAAGTCAGGAAGCTTTTACTGTCATTTCAACCATATATAGCTGATGCAGTACACAGTGAAATGAAACAACGTTCCTCCAGGACCCAGGTGCTACATAAAACAACAGAAAACAACAGAAACAGAAAAACACAGGGCCAAGAACTAGTAGGAAAATCCTTGCCACGTAAAGTGAATGTGTGCAACCTGGTGCAAACAGTGCAAAAACACAACACAAGACAGTGCAAGACAACAAAGGACAGTGCAAGACAATACACAAAACAAAAATAGCTCCTGTCATATAAATAAACCTGTCATAACAAAATAAGGTGAACAGTAGAAGAAAAATGTGAACAGAATATTGTGCAAAGAACAAATAGCAGCAATCTCGGAAGATGTGCAAAAACGGCATGTAAACATTTTGCGGTAATGATTAGTGTGAGTGGTACTGAGTCATGGGTGTGCGAAGTGTATGATGTGTGTTAAGTCCGGTTTGTACAGATCAGTCACACAGTTGTGTGTGTGTGTGTGTGTGTGTGTGTGTGAGAGAGTTCAGTTCAGTTGTTTGTTGAGTAGCCTGATGGCTTGAGGGAAGAAACTGTTGCACAGTCTGGATGTGGCGGCCCGAATGCTTCGGAACTGCTTCCCTGATGGTAGGAGAGTGAAAAGTGTGTGTGACGGGTGTGTGTGGTCGTCCACAATGCTGTTTGCTTTGCGGATGCAGCGTGTGGTGTAAATGTCCGTGATAGAAGGGAGAGAGACTCCGATGATCTTTTCAGCTGTCCTCACTATCCTCTGTAGGGTCTTGCGATCCAAGATGGTGCAGTTCCGAAACCAGGCAGTGATGCAGCTGCTCAGGATGCTCTCAACGGTCCCTCTGTAGAACGTGGTCAGGATGGGAGCGGGGGGGGAGATGAGCTTTCCTCAGCCTTCTCAGGAAGTAGAGACGCTGCTGGGCTTTTTTGGTGATGGAGCTGGTGTTGAGTGACCAGGTAAGGTTATCCGCCAGGTGAACACCAAGGAATTTGGTGCGCTTGATGATCTCCACTGAGGCATCGATGTTTAGTGGGGAATGGTCACTCTTTGTTCTCCTGAAGTCAGCAACCATCTCTTTAGTTTTGTCCACGTTCAGAGACAGGTTGTTGGCTCCACACCAGGCTGTTAACCGTTGCACCTCCTCTCTGTATGCTGACTCGTCGTTCTTGCTGATGAGACCCACCACGGTCGTGTCATCGGCGAACTTGATGATATGATTCGAGCTGTGCATTGCTACACAGTCATGAGTCAGCAGAGTGAACAGCAGTGGACTGAGCACACAGCCCTGAGGGGCTCCAGTGCTCAGTGTGGTGGTGCTGGAGATGCTGTTTCCGATCCGGACTGACTGAGGTCTCCCAGTCAGGAAGTCCAGGATCCAGTTACAGAGGGAGGTGTTTAGGCCCAGTAGGCTCAGCTTCTCAATCAGGTCCTAAGGGACGATCATGTTAAATGCTGAACTGAAGTCTATGAACAGCATCCTTACATAAGAGTCCTTGTTGTCTAGGTGGTTGAGGGCCAGATGAAGGGTTGTGGAGATAGCATCGTCCGTGGATCGGTTTGGACGATACGCGAACTGCACGGGGTCCAGTGCGGGTGGAAGCTGGGTCTTGATGTGCCTCATGACGAGCCTCTCGAAGCACTTCATCACAATGGGTGGTGAGGCAGGAGACAGTAGACTTCTTCAGCACGGGAATGATGGTCGTCGTCTTGAGGCATGTAGGAACAGTGGCACTGCTCAGGGAGATGTTGAAGATGTCGGTGAAGACATCCGCTAGCTGTTGTGCACATTCCCTGAGCACTCTGCCAGGAATGTTGTCTGGTCCAGCAGACTTCTGTGGGTTAACTCTGCATAGAGTTTTCCTCACTTCAGCTGTGGTTAGACAGAGCACCCGGTCATTGGGAGGAGGGATGGTCTTCCTCACCACCATGTTGTTCTGCACCTCGAACCGGGTGTAAAAGTCGTTCAGTGCATCTGGGCGGGAGGCATCACGGTCACAAGCAGTTGATGTCTTGTAGTTTGTGATCGCCTGGATGCCCTGCCACATGCTCCGGGTGTCTCTGCTGTCCTGGAAGTGGCCGTGGATTCTCTTGGCGTGTGCGCGCTTCGCCTCTCTGATGGCACGGGACAGTTTGGCCCTTGCTGTTTTCAAGGCCGCCTTGTCCCCTGCTCTAAAGGCGGAATCTCTTTTTTTTTAGCAGCGCACGCACCTTGGCAGTCATCCACGGCTTCTGGTTGGACCGTGTGGTGATGGTCTTGGAGATGGTCACGTCATCAATGCACTTGCCGATGTAGCTGGTCACTGTTGACGTGTACTCCTCCAAGTTGATGAAATCGCCATTGTTTGCAGCTTCCCTGAACATGTCCCAGTCAGTGCATTCAAAGCAGTCCTGGAGAGCAGACATGGATCCTGCTGGCCAGGTTCTCACTTGTTTTCGAGCTGGTCTTGAACGCCTGCTGAGTGGTCTGTATGCTGGGATCAGCATAACAGAGATGTGGTCTGAGTACCCGAGGTGGGGGTGGGGCTTTGCCCTGTATGCGCCCTCGATGTTTGTGTAAACAACATCCAGCGTGTTTTCTCCTCTGGTTGCAAAGTCCACATTTTGAAGTTCGTTATTGTCCCGTAGAGTACACTGAGCGCTTCTTTAGCATTAGCGCTAGGTGGTATGTACACTCCGAGCACAATAGCGGTGGTGAATTCCCGTGGTAGATAAAAAGGTCTACATCTCACAACAATAAATTCCAACAGCGATGAGCAGTAGGTAGAAACAAGCGCAGAGTTCATACACCATTCCGTGTTAATTTAAACACACAGACGACCGCCGCGAGTCTTACCACACAGAGCTGCATTTCTGTCGGCACGAAACGCGGCTAGCCCATCCATCTGAATAGCGGCGTCCGGAACTCTGTTCCTCTCAGCCACGTCTCAGTGAACACAAAAACGCAGCGGTGTCTGTACTCACGCCGAGTAGCTTGTTGGAGTCTGATGTAGTCCAATTTATTGTCCAGGGAGCAAACATTTGCCAGCAGTAGAGATGGTAGAGCAGGCCGGCTAGGGTTAGCTTTTAGCCTAGCATTAGCACCCACTCGCTTTCCGCGCTTCCACTTCCTCGCGCAGCGCTTTCGAGTCCCCCTCCTCTGTCCATTCACCGTAGGCGACGCCGAGGTCTGGAGGCCTGGTTCTCGAAACACGCCGAGGTCGCGTAGCTTCTGTCGCAGGTCATCATTTATTGTGTTGTTTGAGGGTTTTGTGGTTGTACACAGGGACACCGGTTGCGCCGATGTCCATGTGTTGCATAAGGCGGGCTACAAAGTAAAAGTAGCACCATTTTGGGTCCGGAGCGGCCGCTGTGAGCTACTGCCGCGCCCCCATCTTGGCCAATTAAGATTTATACATGAGTAGTAGACATGTACATGAGTAGACTTTGTACATGAGTAGACTTTGAACCTGTTCTTAATTTCTCAGTAACCCATTTTAAATTGCTGTTTATTATTCCTATTTTATTCATTCTGTTTAGCCTAATTAATTTCTGTCTGTTAAGTCAGACCTTTATAATTTATTTTTGTATTTAAAACGAATTATTGCTGTAAGACCAATATAGGCCCTTAATGGCAAAATAATCAGAATCTCAGCACTTTGTATGTACTATAAATATGATCAATATCTAGTGATGTATATTGATCATAGTTCCATGTACTACTACTATGAATATTTTATTTGTATCCAGGCCAGTTTTTTTCTTCCTTTTCAGTATGTTAATAGTGTTTAATTAGGGCCAAGAGCGAGTATTGTGTCAGGTCAAGTTCTTCACTTGTTAGTCTGCCCTCACAGAGGTCCAGGAGCCTTGACTAACACTGGAGTGATTTAGTATTTGGCTGGAGAACCACGATCAAACTATAAATGTATTCTGCACAGTTGTTAATGGCTTTACACTATTAGATTATGATGGGTGCTTCCCTAGATTGCTGTTGGCATGCTGTTCCAACTCTTTGTCTAGCAGTGATGCCTCACTTACAGAAAGGAATTCATATGTAACAAAATACAGTATATTACATTACAAAATATAAGTTGGTATGTTAATTAATCTGTATTCATAAATCATGTCATAGCTTAAGAAAAGACAATGCTAGTAACAAGCACTATACTCTAATACAATTTCTAAGTGGCTATTCAAAAACTTAAGGATAAGTGAACTACTGTAATTTCCGGACTATCAAGCGCACCCAAATATAAGCCGCACTCACTGAATTTTACAATTTTACAATTTTTTATTTTGAACATAAATACGCCACACCTGTCTATAAGCCGCAGGTGCCTCATCATCATCGGTCGAGTCTAGGTTGAAGGGTCCGGAGGCTTCTTCGGTTTAGGCACGACGAAATGTTTCCTCCACAGTTCCTTGTTCTTCCCTAATGCTCGAATTTCCTCGGTGCTGAGTGGCTCCTCGCCCTTAGGAATGAGGTATGACGAGATCTGTTGTCAATACGTCCTCCTTGGCGCGCCGTGTCGAAGTGATGGTCGAATTTTGGACTCGTACAGGACGAAACGATTGACTGGTTCGTCTTCGGCCATGCGGATGCAATGGCCGGTGAAGTTGAGCTATCGCTGACGGATGGTGTCGTGCAGTGGTAGCTCATTAACTCGTTTGTAGAGTGTAGAGTTCCTAACTCGATCTACGGTTTGATTGATACCCAGCATTGTCCGGTAGCATGCCCTGGCGTATTTGTCGAGTCGTAGGTGCCTACATTGATTCAAATGAACTTTACACAGGCTTTAACGAAAGACAGTGCTTGTATCTAAACAGCCTACTAAGAAAGTCATTGGTCACTGTCTTTCTCCTTCCTTTCACAACAATTTCTCTCGGGAGTTTATCGTTTCCCATCATCGTGCGTTAAAAAATCACCATCGGTGGAAGCTTTTCTCCCGATGCCGTGCAGCTCAGAACACAGGTAAAGTGCGTTTTTTTCATGCCCTGTTGTTTTCAGCGTGACGAATGATTCGCATTTCCTGTTGACAGTCCGAGTGAGAGGCAGGTCAAACGTCAGCTGAACCTCATCTATATTTATGATGTGGTGTGGGCCAGTTCACTGGAAGCGTGATTTAATATTAAGAGTTTCATTGGTTCACCTTAATCCGTTCGGCAATTTCATTGGTCATGTTACGGGGCTCAGTTTTTTGGCGGCATGACGCTTGTGAAACCGGGAAAAACCCAGAAAAAATCCATAAATTAGCCGCTTCATTGTTTAAGCCGCAGGGTTCAAAACATGCAAAAAAAGTAGCGGCTTATAGTCCGGAAAATACGATAGTTGTTCATTAACAATTTGCCTACTAAATAATGCTAATTGTTTACTAAGTAAGAATACATAATGTCGTTCAATAATAATTGCAGATACTTACATTTCTCCTACAGGTAACTATGGTTATTTATAATAACTCCTAAATAATACTGATAAGATTTGGATGTGAAGTGTATAATTGCTGAGTCCTTTTCTTTCTGAAAATCTACCAGCATGGCTGATTTTAGCACGTCATTGTCTAAATTGTTAATGCCTATTTAATTGACTATTGTCTAAAACAAGTCCCCATACATAGCATTACTGTTATGTGTGACACTCCCTGTGGTAACAGTGGAATGAGGAAATGGTAGACCTTCATTGAAAGATTTATTTCTACTTAGTTATTAGTGATAAAGCAATTTCTTAGTAGTTAATAGTAATAAGCTAAATGTAAGTAATAATCTAATTAATAACCTGACTACCTAACATATACATGGCAAGTAATTCTATAAATGTGTTACAGTATGTGCAAGCTTCTAGAAAATAAAAATTACTCAGATGAAATGTTTTAATTGTTCACTAAAGGTGTAGTAAATCTCATATCTCACTATAGTAAGGTTAAATGCAAATGCAATCCCGTCCACAGGCATTTTGGATTCTGTTTGAGTCAGAGATGAGCCCATGGGATGCTTTTGAGATACTGTACTGACAAGTTTTAAGTAAATAATAGCAATTATTTATGTAAAATGGACCCCATCGTAAGTCACAAATATCGTAAGTCGAAGATGGTGCTATGACTTTGACAGCCTTTCCTGCTTTATGCTGATTTATAATTTTCATTTTCTGCTCTAAACTGATTGCTTTCCTCTTATGTTTTTCATTACCAGCAGAGACATACTTGGGCGCTTAGAAGACATGCTTTTATCACTAAAATTGCTGTTTGAAACCATTTTAAACAGAAAAAAATTCACACTAACACTGAGACAACTTTACTCCGTCGCCTGCTAGCGGGAGTGGGGCATCTCACAGGGCGATAGATAAGCTCATCCCAGCTGTGTGCCCAACGTATTGTACATCTTACACTGCTGCCTGTGCCTTTTGCATTAAATCTTTTTTTTTTTTTTTTTTTTTTTTTACAATTTTGTCGTATCGCTAAAGTCATCGTAAGATCAAAAAATCTTAATTCAAACCATCGAACCAACTTGGGGCCCCTCTGTACATACATACATACATACATACGTACATACGTACATACATAGATAAATAGTGTTTAGTGCTTTTTATTAAGAGATATGTCAACCTCAATTCCATAAAGGTACAGTTGGGACACTGTAAAATGTAAATTATAAACAATGCAAATCTCATAAACCCATTTTCTATTCTCAATAAAACTAAACAAAAAAAGCTAACGTTTAAACTTAGCATTTATACATTTTTAATGAAACAATAAGGTCATTTTGATGATTGCAGCAGGTCTTAAAGCTGATACAGCCCATATAGCATAATATTTTCTGTCTGTATACATCTGGGAACTCAGGAGACCAGTTGCTGAAGCTTTGGGAGAGGAATGTTGTCCCATATGTGTGCGATACAGGATTCGAGCTGCTCATCAGTTTTGGGTGTTCTGCACCAAATATTTTTAAATGGTGAAAGGTCTAAACTGCAGGCAGGACAGTTCAGCACCCATACTCTTCTATTTTGAAGTTATGCTGTTGTAGCAGATGCATTTAGCATTGCTCAAATATGCAAGGACTTTCCTGAAAAATATGTATTCTGCATGGAATCATTTTCTGCTCTAAAACCTGAATATACCTGTCAGAGAACCACCAGCCATGCCTCCCTCTCTGCACTCAGCACACTCGCTCAGCCTCACCTTTCTATTAATCACCCACACCTGTCTCCAATCCTCACTCCCCATTATATTCAATTCAGTTCAATTAATTTTTATTTTTATAGTGCTTTTAACAATGAACATTGTCTCAAAGGAAGCTTTACACAGATAATGTGGTGATAAAAAATTAATGTTCTTTATAAGTGTAAGTTTGTCCCTTTATAAGGCCCCCATTCCCACTCGCTCACCGTCTGATCTACAGTTTACATTACAGATCATCTCTGGACTACCTATGCTCTGTATCCCACCCGTTTTCTGGTGTTTGCTTCTCTGGAAGCTCCAGCTTCATGTACTAAGGCAAATGAAGCTTATTGACTTGATTCCGGTTTCTGACTCTTGATCCGTGCGTGACAGAAGGTCGGACCCTGAACCAATAACTTACCTCAGCCGGTTCCCATCTCTGATCCCATCAAGGAACTCGCCGCCACTCTCCGGGAGGCCTTTGCGCCGGCTTCTACAAGCGGGGCTTTACCACTCACCTCCAGCAGCCCGATGGCTCTTCTGGCTTCTAATTTCGGAGATGTGGCCGAGTGCAATGGCTTCCTCCTGCAGGTCAACTTCTATATAGAGATGCAGCCTCACAAGTTTCCCACCAACCGATCCAAGGTAGCGTTTCTAATCTCTTTGCTAACCGGGAAAGCTCTGTCATGGGCGAGAGCCATATGGAGCGCCAATAGCGCCATAACCACCTCCTACGCTCCGTTTACAAACCACTTTGCTGTGGTTTTCTGCACCGCCACTTGAGCCCTCACCACGGCAGATTAACTCTTTAACCTGTGCCAAGAATCCTCCCTACTGACAGAGTACAGTCTCCGCTTTCGCTCCCTAGCTGCCAGCAGTGGCTGGAATGAAACCGCTCTCATGGGGGCATACCGACAAGGATTGAACTCAGACATTAAGCTGGCCATCTATGATGACGCGCTGGGACTGGAAGTGTTTTTTCAGTGATTAATCTGCATTTCCCAGCGGCTGACGGCCTGTTGTTCCTCGGAGACGGAACCCGGCCCCCCAACACACCATCTCTTCCACCCCGGAACCCGGACCCATGCAAGTCGGATCCCAATGGTTAACGAGACGAGAGAGAGAGAGTGTCGCCTCGCGGGCAGGGCTTGCCTGTATTGTGGCCCGACCTCCACGCCCGGTGGTGAGTACAGTCACCCACTTATCTAAACTCCTGGTCACACTCATAACACCCACGCTCGCCCTTCTGGTCTCTGCCCTTGTAGATTCCCCAACTTCATCTCCCAAGAATGCCTAGAACACCTTCAGCTGGGCCAGGAGAGAAGAACACGGGAGCTCGTGGTTCAGACAATCCAAGGGGAAACCCTTAGGGTGTGGTTGGGTGAAATTCTGTGTCCCGGTGGTCATTGTCCAGGTCGTCTTATTCCATCTCGAGGAGATCAGATTCTTAATGGCTGGCACAACACTCACCTAAGTTCTCTTGGAACCCATGTGACGTCCTCGAGTGGAGCCACCAGTGAAGGAAACATTGCCTACACCACCTGCACCATCTACGTCCGACCCCGATCCCCCTGTTATGATGAGTATGAGATGGGTGATGAGTAGAAGATGGCCTTTATCACCCGCTATGAGTATCGGGTCATGCTGTACGGATTGTCCATTTCTCCAGAGGTGTTCAGGCCGTTCCTCCACCGGTTCGTGATCGTGTACATTGACGACATCCTCATCTTCTCCCTAGACCCTATGGAACACCGCGGCCACGTCACTCAAGTCCTGGAGCAGCTACCGAAACATCACCTCTACTTAAATCTAAAAAAGTGTGACTTCCACCGGTTGGAGGTGCAGTTCCTGGGATATGAAATTAGTTAGTCAAGAGTACAGATGGACCAGGGGAAGGTGAAGGCAGTGCTGGACTGGCCCTGTCCGGCAGCTACCAAGGAGCTCCAGCGCTTTCTGGGTTTTGCTAATTTCTACCGGCGGTTCATCCAGGGCTTCACCTCTCTACTGAAGGGGAAGGCCAAGACCCTTGTGTGGACCCCAGAGGCCGAGGAGGCCTTCCAGGAACTGAAAAGGAGGTTGAGTGTCGCTCCTCTGCTTAGACACCCGGATCCCCAGCTCCCATTTATCGTGGAAGTGGACGCCTGCTCCACTGGCGCAGAGGCAGCCTTATCCCAGCAGTCGGGGAAACCCTCCACAGCGCCGACCATGCGCCTTCTTATCAAAGAAAGCTCTCCCCCGCGAAACAGAATTACGACATCAGGAACCAGGAACTTCTGGCCATCAAACTAGCGCTTGAGAAATGGCATCACTGGCTGGAAGGGGCGGCACACCCCTTTACGGTGATCATGGACCACAAAATCCTCCAATACCTGCGGGAAGCCAAGCATCTAAACCCAAGGCAAGCTAGATGGGCCCAATTTCTCACACGCTTCCACTTCACCATCAAATATCGTCCCGGCTCCAAGAATGGCAAAGCAATTCAATTAAATTCATTTTTATTTATATAGCGCTTTTAACAATGAACATTGTCTCAAAGCAGCTTTACACAGATAATGTGGTGATAAAAAATTTATATGTTCTTTATAAGTAAGTTTGTCCCTGATGAGCAAGCTGGTGGCGACTGTGGCAAGGAAAAACTCCCTGAGATGGCATAAGGAAGAAACCTTGAGAGGAACCAGACTCAAGAGGGAACCATCCTCATCTGGATTGCACCGAATGTCCATTTATTGCAGATAAACGATGTTGCAGGGTACAGTGATGGTGATCAGAAGCAAACTGTAGTCCTGAGTCAATGTAACAGACTGTTGACATTAACTACAGTCCAAATGCATCCTCAAAGCTCCTGTTCTTAATTTGGAATTTCAAGGAACCACCCAAGGCATTGATGAGAACCATCCCCAGCTGCACAGAGTGGCCTCCAATAGAAGAGAACACTATCCAGAGGCAGGCCTGGATGAAGTGGGAAGATCCACGGAAGGAAGAGGGGCAGGAACAGTGGTCACTGGAACCTCAGGAGCATGTTTAACTTGACCGAGAGAGAAAGAGAGAGAGAGAGAGAGAGAGCGAGAGAGAGGCAAGACTCACTCCGGCAAGACTCACTATGGCAACATAGCTAAAAGGGAGAACCAGAAGGTAACACCGACATAAGGGATCTCTGGGATAAGAGACGACCCACCACACCACTGTCAACAAACTTGAGTGAACGTGTGAGAGTGAGGGGACGACAGCATACAATTATCCCAGTTCACCAAACACTCTATATTCATGATCTCTCCAGATCTGCTCCTTAACCTAAGAAAAATCTACTGATAAAAGACTTGACTAAATAAATATGTTTTCAACCTCAACTTGAACACTGAGACTGTGTCTGAGTCCCTAACACTGATTTGAAGGTTGTTCCATAACTGTGGGGCTTTATAAGAGAAAGATCTGCCCCCTGCTGTAATCTTCATTATTTGAGGTACCAACAAATAGCCTGCACCTTTTGATCTAAGTAGGCATGGGGGATCATACTGGTACAGAAGTTCACTCAGATACTGCGGTGCGAGACTGTTAAGTGCTTTATACTTCAGTAGTAGTATTTTATAATCAATGCGAGATTTGATTGGGAGCCAGTGTAGACTGATTAAAACAGGGGTGATGTGGTCATATTTTCTAGATCTAGTGAGGACTCTTGCTGCTGCATTCTGAACTAACCGAAGCACTTACCCGAACACCCAGACAGTAAAGCATTACAGTAGTCTAATCTAGATATAACAAAAGCGGGAACTAATTTTTCTGCATCCTGTAACGACATCATATTTCTAAATTTAGCAATATTTCTAAGGTCAAAGAAGGCGATCCTGGAAATATTATTCACATGAGCCTCAAGGATAAGACTAGGGTCAGTAATCACACCAAGGTCTTTGACTGCTGTACACGCTGAAACAGAAACACCATACAGAGATGCTACATAATCGGAAAGTTTGCTTCTAGCTGCATGTGGTTCCAGTAAAAGTACTACCGTTTTATCTGAGTTGAGCAAAATAAAGTTATCAAGCATCCACTGTCTAATGTCCTTTACACACTCCTCAACATTCTTAAGCTGATCTCTCTCATCTGGCTTTGCTGCAAAATACAGCTGTGTATCATCAGCATAGCAATGGAAGCGAATACCATGTTTATGTATAATATCACCCAGAGGCAGCATATATAAAGAGAAAAGCAGTGGGCCTAAGACATATCCTTGCGGAACACCAAACTTTACCTCAAAGAGTGTAGAGAACTCACCATTTACATCAACAAACTGATAGCAATCAGTCAAATAAGACCTAAGCCAGGAGAGAGCTGTTCCCTTTATTCCAACAACGTTCTCAAGTCTAGCAAGCAGTATAGTATGATCAATGGTGTCAAAAGCTGCACTAAGGTCGAGCAAAACAAGTAAAGAGACAAAACCCTGATCAGAGGCCAATAACAGGTAATTTACCACCTTAATTAGCGCCGTCTCTGTGCTATGATGAGGCCTAAATCCTGACTGATACATTTCAAAAATGTTATTCCTAAGTAGATGTGAGCATAACTGCTGTGCTACAACCTATTCTAAAATTTTGGAGATAAAGGGGAGGTTTGATATTGGCCTGTAGTTGGACAGCTGACATGGGTCCAGGTCAGGTTTCTTAATTAGGGGATTGATAACTGCCAGTTTGAAGGATTTAGGTACATAACCAGTGCTAATGGAGGAGTTTATTATTTTTAAAACAGGTTCAATTACCTCTGGAATTATCTGTTTGAGGAAACTTGTAGGCAAGGGATTGAGAATGCAGGTTGATGATTTTGATGAGGAAACAAACAAAATTGTCATTCTCTTGAATAGGACTAAAGCTTTGTAATTGATTGTCTGTTATAATTACACTGCTGTCTACAGGGTTATTTGTAAAATAGTTTGGATTTATATTAATCATCTGGATTTCTTGCCTGATGTTTTCAACTTAATTATTAAAAAAGTTAATGAAATCATTACTACCTATTGAGGGTGTGCATGTTAGTGCTGTGCTTTTATTTCCTGTTAATTTTCCTACTGTGCTGAATAAAAATCTAGGATTATGCTTGTAATTTTCTACAAGGGTGGAGAAGTATGCTGATCTAGCAGCACTAAGAGATTTTCTATAATTTAGTCAAGTCAAGTCAAGTTTATTTATATAGCGCTTTTCACAACAGACATTGTCTCAAAGCAGCTTTACAGAAATCAACAGTCAAGGTGAATGGTGTGCATTTATCCCTGATGAGCAAGCCATGGTGACTGTGGCAAGGAAAAACTCCCTTAGATGTTATGAGGAAGAAACCTTGAGAGGAACCAGACTCAAAAGGGGAGCCCATCCTCATTTGGGTGATATCAAGAGTTTGATCATAAATCTTTCAACAATACAGAACACTGGAGAGTGAGAACTAACATGAGTACTGGAGTATAAGATTATAAGTAAATGTTCTTTCTACAGTCTTTGGTATAAAAGTAGGAGCTACTGAGCTCAACATTTGTGATCATCACAGATCCAGCAACAGCTTCTCCATGCCAAAGCCTTTAAACACTCCAGGAGGTCCAATGTCAAAACTCCACACATGTAGTGGGATCCAATTGGCACTGGTACGTCTCTAGATGGTTCAGGATGTTTGCGAGTTCGGCATCTACTTCTTTAAAGTCCATAATCTTCACGAGGTGGGACGTGACTGGAGCTGGCCAAACCTCAGGAAGCCTCGGGATGGGGAGAGAAAGAGAAGCAGTGGAGAGCAATTAGCATAGCTGCTGTTCATGATATTAATAGCACAAGTTGATAATGTGCATGTGATCAGATGTTCTGGAGCACAAGGTTATGATGTGAGACGTGTTATGTGTAGGCTTTGCTAAAAAGATATGTTTTTAATCTGCACTTAAACTGGGTGAGTGTGTCTGAACCCCGAACACTGTCAGGAAGACTATTCCAAAGTTTGGGAGCTAAATGTGAAAATGCTCTACCGCCTTTAGTGGACTTTGCTATTCTAGAAACTACTAGAAGCCCAGAGTTTTGAGAGCTCAGGGAGCGTGACGGATTGTAGCGTGTTAAAAGACTGGAGAGATACATGGGAGCCAAACCATTTAGTGCTTTATAAGTGAGTAGCAGTAGTTTGTAGTCTATTCGAAACTTAACAGGAAGCCAATGTAGGGACGATAAGATTGGGGTTATGTGATCATATTTTCTTGACCTAGTAAGAACTCTTGCTGCCGCATTCTGAACTAACTGAAGCTTGTTTATTAATGATGCAGGACATCCACCTAGTAATGCATTACAGTAGTCTATTCTGGAGGTCATAAATGCGAGCTTCTCTGCATCGGATATAGACAACATATTTCTTAGCTTAGAAATGGCTGTTTTTGTAACTTGGTTGATATGATGTTTAAAAGATAAGTTGCTGTCTAAAATAACTCCCAGGTCTTTTACTGTTGAACTAGTGGTTACAGAACATCCGTCTAAATGCAGGTTGAGATGCTGGAGCTTCTGTATACTAGTTTTTGGGCCGATGAGCAAAATCTCCGTCTTATCAGAATTTAAAAGTAGAAAGTTATGGGTCATCCAATCTCTTATTTCCTTAAGACACTCAGTTATCCGAGTTAATTGAGCTGTATCGCCTGGTTTAGATGAGATATAATTGGGTATCATCAGCATAACAATGGAAGCTAATTCCATGCCTTCTAATAATATTTCCTAAGGGAAGCATGTATATTGTGATTTAGGAGGCTCTCCTTCCATGCTATTTAAAATACTGTTAATTTAGTTTGACGCCATTTACGTTCTAGTTTCCGAGTGGTCTGTTTTAAGGTGCACGTATGATCATTATACCACTGTGCTAATTTTTTCTCCCTGATCATTTTGGTCTTAAAGGGAGATACATCATCTAGAGTGCAATGGAACGTTGATTCTAGGTATTCAGTGGCCCAGTCAAGCTCTGCGGGGTCAGACGGAGAGCTAATTAATATCGTCCGGAAGATTAATGATAAAACTCGCTGCTGTAGCTGACGCGAATGTACGCTTAACACTGTAACGTGGTGAGGTACTACTGCAATGACTGAGGCATATTTTAAGAGAGATGAGGTAATGGTCTGAAATAGCTTCAGACTGTGGAATTATGACTTTTATTTATTTTTTTTATCCAAATGTTAATAACAAATCAAGAGTGTGTCCACCACTATGAGTGGGTCCTATAACATTCTGATTAATTCCAACTGAATCTAGAATGGACACAACTGCTGCTCTTAATGAGTCTTCCTGATTATCAAAATGAATATTAAAGTCACCAACAATTAATGCATTGTCTAAAGAAGTAGCTAAATTTGTGATCTGCAAATCTGCAAATTCAATGAGAAAATCAGAGTAGGGCCCTGGGGGTCTATAAATAATAATTAATGGAATTGACTGACTAGACCTACTTTTGGACACTGAATATTTTAAGTTGGTGTAAAGAACTTCAAATGTTTTACATTTGTGTTTAGTCTTTTGTGTGACGCTTAGATTATTATTATAAAAGCTGTGACTCCGCCTCCTCTGCCATTTAGACGGGGCTGGTGTATGTAACTATACCCAGGGGGACTCGCTTCATTTAATGCTACATATTCATTCAGTTTAATCCACGTTTCTGTCAAACACATTATTTTAAATTCCTGGTTGGTAATAATTTCGTTCATAGTAGGCACTTTTGACATGAGAGATCTAATATTCAACAATCCTATCTTTAGATCAGAGCTGCTGGCTGTGCGTTCAGTCCTATTTAATTTAATGTTAATCAGGTTACTTAAACAGACTTTCTGAGAATTCCTATATTTTGTTTTTGCTTGGGGGACAGACACAGTCCCAATTTGGTGGATCCTGAGTGACGACTCTGTGCAGCTAGCACATGGTCGGTTCAGCCTGCCTGTCTGCTCCCTGGCCTTGGCTCTGGGCAGTCACTTGTTAACTAGTGCTGTTCTGAGACTATGACCTGAACTACAAGAAATGAGAGCAGCACCTTCCTGAGTGTAATGATACCGTCCCACCCTAACAGGCCAGCCTTGCCCTCAAAATTGCTCCAATTATTTATGAAGCCCATATTGTTTTTGGAGCACCACTCGGACATTCAGCAGTTCAGCGACCTTAACCTGCTGTAGGCTACATTGCCACATCACATTGGGATTAGGCCAGAGCATGTTACTGCATCGGACATTGCCTTCGCTAATTTACACACCTTTATAATATTACTCTCAGTAACCTCTGACTGTTGAAGGCGTATATCATTAGCTCCTGTGTGAAGCTGTGCTTTCCTAAAAACCTAAGCTGACCTGCTATGTCCGGTGCCCTGGCTCCCTGTATACACATAACCTGTGCTGCTGGTGCCCCTAAAGGTCTAGCTAATTTCACGTGCCTCAGAATAGAGTCTCCTATAACCAGAGCTCTTTCAGGTTTCTCAGCGAGTGCATCACTGAGGAGAGCAAACCTGTTGGACATGTGAAGCGGAGAGGAATGGTGCTCCCGTGGGCGAGCCACCGAGTCATTCGCTGCGAGGGCTCTAATGCCAGAGTCGGGGGAATGCTAACTCCACCTAGGGCATCCAGACCTTCCCCTGCAGAACCTGGACTGCTCTCGCACTCACTACTTCTCTCTAGACTCTGGATACGCTCTTCTAATCCTAAAATCTAATCCGTCAAAGAGCAGACTAGCTTACACTTCTCGCAGATAAAATTATCGCTAAAAACGGAGAAAGACTGACTAAACATGTCGCACTTCACACACTGAATGAGCTGGTTGCTCTTCCAAAAGCAAAAATAGAAGAAACGGAGCCAAAGGAAAGTAGAGGATGCAGGAAATCAAAACGATATTTTGAGATTTTAAAGCGATGAGAGAGAAAAAAAACAAACTGTAAAAAGCCCATGGACCCCAAACCCATTGTTCCGCCCAACCTAATCCTCAGCACCATCGTCTAGGGGTCATGGTCAATGGCCAGACAGAGCGAAAGATACTTCCGGTCCTACTGCAACCAAGATCAAGCGAGCTGGAACCGTTTCCTTCCCTGGGCCGAGTACGCGCAGAACTCCTTGCACCAAGAAACCACTGGCCTAACCCCATTCCAGTGCATGCTAGGCTTCCAGCCTCTGCTATTTCTCTGGACGGACGAAGCATCCAACGGCCCTGCCATGGATCATTGGTTCCGGGAGAGCGTGCGGGTGGGAGTCGGCACACATGCAGCTCCAAAGAGCCCTCAGGACCACCCGGAGGTTCGCAGATACTCAGAGATCAGAGGGCCCCCCCTTACCAACCAGGTGATCAGGTCTGGTTGTCGACCTGAGATCTGCGCCTCCGACTGCTCTGCAAAAAGCTCGTCACTGTTACATCGCGCCATCCAGAATCATCAGGCACATCAATGAAGTTGGCTATTAGCTCTCTCCCCGGTACCGCATCCATCTGACCTTCCACGTATCACTCCTGAAACCCTTCACACCTCCTATGACAGAGGACCCTGGAGTTACCGTCAATCCTCCTCCGGACATGCTAGACCAGCCGCCAGTCTACTCCATCCGGGAGATTCTGAACTCGCAACGTAGGGGTTCTACCCTGGAATACCTTGTAGACTGGGAGGGGTACGGAACGCTCTTGGGTCGCCAGACAAGACGTATTGGACCCAGTGCTCCTGGAGGAGTTTCATGCCAGTCACCCTGACCGCCCCGCACCCCGAGCCGCAAGTTAGAGCATTAAGAGCTGCCCCAGGAGGAGGGGGGAATGTCAGAGAACCACCAGCCATGCCTCCCTCCTGCACTCAGCACATTCGCTTAGCCTTTCCTTCCTATTAATCATCCACACCTGTCTCCAATCCTCACTCCCCTTTATAAAGCCCCCGTTCCCACTCGCTCACCATCCGATCTACAGTTTACACTACAGACCATTTCTGTATGCTCTGTATCCCACCCATTTTCCGGTGTTTACTTTTCTGGAAGCTCCAGCTTCATGTACTAAGGCAAATAAAGCTTATTGACTTGATTCCGGTTTCTGACTCTTGATCGCTGCGTGACAATACAATTTAGCATTGATGAAGCCTTTCCAAATGTGCAAGTTGCCCATTCCATTCTAATGCACTTCCATACAATCAGAGATGAGGCTATTTTAACTGAGCGCCAATAACCAGCCAGATGGTCCCTCTTCTAGTTTAGTCCGGAAGGCTTGGTGTTCATGGTTTCCCAAAATGAATTAAAAAAATTATTCAGAACAGTTTTTTCATTTTGCTCCAGTACATTTTAAATGTTAATGAGCTTTGGCCCAGAGAGGATGGCAGAATTTCTAGATCATGTTCACGCATTCCTTCTTTTTGGCATGATAGAGATTTACCCTGCATTTGTGGATGACATATCAAACTGAATTGACAGACAATGATTTCCTGCAGTGTTAATGAGCCCATGCAGTGGTTTCCATTACAGAATCATCATGGGCATCCAATATTGATGTTCAACCTTGCCCCTTGTGCACAGAGATTTCTTCAGTTTATTTGAATGATATGTTCTGTAAATGATGAGATAGTTAACTGTTTTGCAATTTTATGTTAAACGTTTATTCTGAAATTGTTCCTCAATTTGTAGACACATTCTTTCACAGATTGGTGAAGCTCTGTCATCTTTACTTCTGAGAGACTTGCCTCTCTAAGATATACTATTTATACCCAATTATCGATTAATCTCATTAGTTGCAAAATGTTACTACAATTGTTTCATTTTAATAACACTTACTATTTCCAGACTTTTTAAATTCAATTAATTTTCAATTCAGTTTTATTTGTATAATTCTTTTAACAATGGACATTGTCTTAAAGCAGCTTTACACAAATAACGTGGAGAAAGAAAGAAAAAATTTATAAGATTGTTCTTTATAAGTGTAAGTTTGTCCCTAATGAGCAAGCCAGTGGCAACTGTGGCAAGGAAAAACTCCCAGAGAGGACATAAGGAAGAAATCTTGAGAGGAACCAGACTGAAGAGGTAACCCATTCTCAATTGGGTGGCACAGAATGTCAATTTTTTTTTACAGCTTAACGATGCTGAGGTGTGCAGTGATGATCAAGTGCGAACTGTAGTCCTGTGTCCGTGTACCAGACTGTTGACATTAAGTACAGTCCAAATCCATCTTCAAAGCTCTTGTCTTACTCTGTATTTTCATGGAGCCATCTAGGTTGTTGATAAGAAACCATCCCCAGCTGCACAGAGTCGCCTCCAATCGAAGAGATCACCATCCAGAGATAGGCCGGGACGAAGCGGTTGATGATAAATGTCATCAGTGCCTATGCTCCGCAAGTCGGCTTTGAG